>PQFF01000543.1:16225-92276 GCA_003547095.1 Diversispora epigaea | reverse complement strand
TGAATAAATTTACTTACCGTTTTCTTTCCGATTGTTGAATATTTCTTTCTGATTTCTATCAGAATTTTTATTACCGAATTTTTGCCGATTGGCTGCCAATCGGCATAACAATCGGCAAAAAAAAAAAGAAAAATTTCGTCTGACGTTCGGTTATATTTCGGCTGAAAATCGTACAGCCGAATTTTAGCCAAATTGGACCATTTCGACTAGTGTATTCCTATGACAAATCGAAAACTCTAGTCCTTAGTTACATATATATTTTATTTTTGTAATATTAAAATTTACCAAATTATAACTGTTTTAAAATAATGTATTAAAATATCAATACTGATAAAGTTAATTAATAATTCAATCTAATTAATTTTTATTTATCAAAATTTAGTCAATAAAAAATTAATTAACCTTTGAGCCAGAATTTAACTAGTGTAATTTAATTAATTATTAAATCAAATTTAGCTATCACAAAATCAATTAATCAAAGATACAATTATTAAGTCAATCTTGACTTTTCACCTTTATTCAATATACCTCTGAAATTCTCAAGAACTTTATAGATGATAGAAAAAGGAATCAAGTACAAAAGTACCTTTAAGATAGATTTAAATTTAGCAATAAACAGGTAAGTATATTGATATCTAATCAAAAAAATAATAAACTAAAGTTATAAATTTTATCAAAAGTAGTTACAAAATAACTATAATCTTATCTTCAAAAGAAAAATTATCAAAAAATAGTTAAACAAATTTTGTAAAATAAATATAGATTTAATAAAAATTAAATAAATATTTTATTCTTTATTTAGAAAAATAGTCAATGTATAAGTAAACTTATAAATATTGTAATTTTTAAGTAATTTTCAAAAAGATTAAAAAGAAAATAATATATCAAATTTTACAAAATAAAATTAGTATTAGAAATATAAAAGTCAAAACTTACACCTTAATCCTATTAATCCTAAATATTAATATAAATTTATTATATTTTTTCTAATTATAAGAAGAATTAAAAAATTTTAATATTTCATCTAAAATAATTAAGATTACAAAATTTTCTAATATTATAAAAAAGTTAATAAAATATAAAAAAACTAATGTAAAATTGCTGAAAAGATTAAATAAATTAATTATTTAAATTATTTCACATTAGAATCAATTAAAAAGAGATTAAATAAATATAATTAATCTATTTTATTTAATTTACAAGTCCTTGCTAATGTTATAGTAATGCTTAACATTTGTTTTTATTAAACTTATAACTTTATATATTACAGATACTAACATAACTAACTATACAAAAAATCAAAGACAACTAAATATTCCTTAAAAATTTAGATCATTAGAGAAAATTAAGAATAAATTAAAAAACTATTTACCTTGATACAGAATGTTATAACTTCTAAAAAAATAGATAATTCAAGTAAGCTAGAAATTAAATAGTTTAATAAATTTTTAAACTATAATTTAATTCTTAAATACCTATAAAAAATAGTTTAGTTTATAATACGATAACATCATCAGGAAATTTTTTATAATAAAGATTATTGAAATAATTTTATTTTCAAAGGTTATTGAAGGTTATTGGACTAATAACCTTCATAAATATTATATTTATTATGATAAAATAAAAGTTATTAAAGATTATTAATATTAATAACCTCTGCAGTATTATATTTTATTAATAAAAAAGAAGGTTTTTGGTATCAATAATTTTCATAAATATTATGTTTATGTTGAAAGTATTTGAAGATTATCGAAGTAAAATAAGTAAAATACTTTAAAAGCTTATGTTTAAAAAAATTTATTGACGATATATATTATATAAGGTAGAAGGGGGTATTATGGCGCAGTTAAAATTTTTTTTTATTCATCAATAATAAAAGTTTATCAAAAAAAATTAATTGGTTGTAAATTCTATTTAATATTATATAATTTTTATTATATTTTATATTTTAATAAAAAAAATAACGAGTAACATGTAGTTTGTGTAACTTCTACTAGTACTAAATAATTTCAATTTTAGGAGGGTAATTTGACGCAGATCGATAATTTTTTTTTTTTAAAAAAAAAAATTTTTTTTATCGTCTTTTAGGAACATTATTTTGTTTTTGTGTCTTCTCCAGTTCTCTTTCAGCTCGTTTCCTTTGTATTTCCTCCTTTTTCCTTCGCGCTTCTTCCTTTTTCCTTTGGGTTTCCTCCTTTTTTCTTTGAGCTTCTTCTTTTTTTCTTTGAGCTTCCTCTTTTTTTCGTTGAGTTGCTTCTTTTTTCTGTTGCGCTAATTCTTCTGTTTCCCTTAATGCCTGCAACGATTCTTCATTAGTAATAAGCTGAGCAAACGGCAAAGTTTTTCTTCTCTTTTGTGGTCGAACTAAAGCATCGTCATCGTTAGTCTCTAATTCATTAGTGGATTGTGGAAGTCGAGGAGTAGGATATTTCAGCACAAGCTTCAATGAACAAGTACCAGGACTCTTAAAGGTTTGTAGTTCTTCTTGAATTGATGAATTACTCCTTTCTAATAATAAAATTTCCTCTTTTAACGATTTATTTTCTTCTTTAAGAGTTACGATTTCTTCTTTAAGAGTTATGATTTTTTCTTCTAGTAGTTCCGTCTTTTCAACAATATTAGCTCTAGTAGAATACATATGGGTTGGTTGAGATATTTCATCATCAGTTTCTGGAGTTTCTTTGTCAGCTGAAGTTTCTTCATCAGTTTCCGGAAGTATATCGTCGATTTCTTGAGGTCGTTCAGTTATTAAAGAAGGATCGAAACGATCTTCACTAATTGCATCAGGATTAAAAGACCAGATTCCCGTAGCTTTATAAGCGTTGGTAATTGCTGTAGGAGTGTAGGTTGTATTAAAAGCTTTTCCAAGTACTTTAGCAAATGTACGTTTTGTCACTAGTTCGCCATTACTACTATAAAGCTCATCACATTCCTTACTATACTCTTTTTTAAGTTTAGCGAATGGAATTTCAGATGGCTGAAGAATGTGCGTAGTGTGGGGTGGAAGTGTAAATAATAAAATTCCATTTTCATGACAAAAGTTAACACTTAAATAATTAACATGACTCTTGTGACCATCAAGTATTAGAAGAACTAGGCGAACAGGTGGAATCAAATTAATAAAGTGGTTGATATACATTTGAAAGAGATTCTCTTTCATATACCCGGAGTCAGTAAATCCCATGACACTACCAGCTGGAGCTCCAGCCAATAAACCTGGAATCATGCGGATACCTTTGTAGATAATTAATGGAGGAACATATTCACCGGCGGCCGAAATTGTTGGAGCAACGGAGATATGATCGTTTACGTTGCCATGTGAGACTTTATGAACTTGGCGAGCACCTTTTATAGAAAGAACCTTCTGGATTTTAGGAGAAAGGACAAATCTGGTCTCATCCATATTCCAAATACGATCTGCAGTAAGTGAATGCTCTTGAATTATTATTTGAAGTTTTTTAAAATAATCATTTATAATAATCGGGTTTCCTCTTTGTGCACGTGCTTCTGATAAAGCCTGAGGTATGCGAAAAGATAAATCTGGATGATCTTTCATAAAACGTGACCACCAAGCTTTTCCCGGCCCTTTGTTAGTAAATGGATGATCACATTTANTACTACTATAAAGCTCATCACATTCCTTACTATACTCTTTTTTAAGTTTAGCGAATGGAATTTCAGATGGCTGAAGAATGTGCGTAGTGTGGGGTGGAAGTGTAAATAATAAAATTCCATTTTCATGACAAAAGTTAACACTTAAATAATTAACATGACTCTTGTGACCATCAAGTATTAGAAGAACTAGGCGAACAGGTGGAATCAAATTAATAAAGTGGTTGATATACATTTGAAAGAGATTCTCTTTCATATACCCGGAGTCAGTAAATCCCATGACACTACCAGCTGGAGCTCCAGCCAATAAACCTGGAATCATGCGGATACCTTTGTAGATAATTAATGGAGGAACATATTCACCGGCGGCCGAAATTGTTGGAGCAACGGAGATATGATCGTTTACGTTGCCATGTGAGACTTTATGAACTTGGCGAGCACCTTTTATAGAAAGAACCTTCTGGATTTTAGGAGAAAGGACAAATCTGGTCTCATCCATATTCCAAATACGATCTGCAGTAAGTGAATGCTCTTGAATTATTATTTGAAGTTTTTTAAAATAATCATTTATAATAATCGGGTTTCCTCTTTGTGCACGTGCTTCTGATAAAGCCTGAGGTATGCGAAAAGATAAATCTGGATGATCTTTCATAAAACGTGACCACCAAGCTTTTCCCGGCCCTTTGTTAGTAAATGGATGATCACATTTATTACTGTGCATAATCTCCATTACACAATAATTTATTCCCGATCTTGTCAATCCAAATCCCAATTTTTGCATATTCTTGTAATAGCCCACTAGTTGTGTTTCTTCATGGGAGTGGGTATAACATAATTATGTTATACCCACTTAGCTTAGATTATTTCCACCCAGGTGTGACGACGAGATCGCATGGGTGTCGTCATTCGAGTGACGATGAATTTACATTTGTGTCGTCAGACTTGGGTACCTATGGTATATAAAAAATGTGACGACCGATTTACATTTGTGTCGTCATTTGGTCATATATCGGGTTGGTGATCCTGACTGATTTCAAGTATAAGACACTTCCCGATTCAGGTTATGACGAGCCGTGGGCGACTCCTCTACAGCATATTCTAATTCTTTTAGAAACCCAGATTTGATAGTTATATTTGTATGCGGGCTTAATGCTTTTGATCGATTTCCATTGTAAGGTAATAGCCGAGTCAGGTTATAGGACGAGTTGGTCTTATCGCGGGTTTGACGAGTCGATTGCATTTATGTCGTCATCATATAAATTTTCATATACCGGCCCATTGTTCCCGATTGATTTCCATTGTAAGGTAATAGCCGAGTCAGGTTATGGGACGAGTTGGTCTTATCACGGGTTTGACGAGTCGATTGCATTTATGTCGTCATCATATAAATTTTCATATACCGGCCCATTGTTCCCGATTGATTTCCATTGTAAGGTAATAGCCGAGTCAGGTTATGGGACGAGTTGGTCTTATCGCGAGTTTGACGAGTCGATTGCATTTATGTCGTCATCATATAAATTTTCATATACCGGCCCATTGTTCCCGATTGATTTCCATTGTAAGGTAATAGCCGAGTCAGGTTATGGGACGAGTTGGTCTTATCGCGAGTTTGACGAGTCGATTGCATTTATGTCGTCATCATATAAATTTTCATATACCGGCCCATTGTTCCCGATTGATTTCCATTGTAAGGTAATAGCCGAGTCAGGTTATGGGACGAGTTGGTCTTATCGCGGGTTTGACGAGTCGATTGCATTTATGTCGTCATTTGGAGACACTATTTCAAAGAAATGGCTTTCGCCTATACATCATAAATGTTATCGGGTAATGCTATCAAATCGACTTTGCATATGTTTAAGACATGTTATATCAAAGTATATCGATTTATCTTGCAGAATTTTTGTCACAGGTTGTCACTAGTTGGCCTTTAGTAGTGAGATATATAACAAAATGTATTAAATCGGGTTATGTAAAATCCGTCCAGACGTCCAGACTGAAAAAAAATCGTCTAAACTGAAAAAAACAGTCTGGACGGATTTTGTTATAGGAAAAAAGGTTTATTTTTTGTTTTAACTTGATCTTTTATATTTGTTATATTTTCGTCTAAGTTGTCTAAGTAAAAAATAGAATTCTAGGAAAAATATCAAACTCTTTCCTATGGTATACGATATATACATATCCTATGATATATGCTATATATACCTACCGATATATACGATATATGTCATATATATGCATACACTACACATAGATAAAAAATATATAAAAGTAAAAGATCGAGAATTTGTCTAGACAGGCTAGACGTCTGGACGGGTAATCTAAAACTCTTTCTTCCAGTCCAAAAACGTTATTTAGCTACCTTTTTCCGTCCAGAAAAATCGTCCAAGAAAAAAATCTTCAATTTATCTGGACGAGGTATCCAATGTATGCTATGCATACATTACTAAGAATCTTTTACACCTGATCCATTTTGCGTCATTTTCTCCAGCTTTTTCCAGTAGTATTGCTTCATTTTTCAGTGTTTTCTAGCATGAATATCACAAACACCATATGTCGAAAATGTTAACTTACCACATTCTTTGCAAGGTATACGTGGCGGAGAATCCCAATGAACTTTACACCCTTCTTGTCGAAAACTCCCCCGATCGCACACTTCCCCACTTCTAAGAATATAGGAACAACGATAAAATGCCATCTCTATTGATATATGTATCGATAAGTATTCTATAAGAATTAATTTTTCATTTTGAACTTTTTTCTCACGAATAATATACCATCGAAACAGCATGAGTACCCAAACTTTTCAAGAGAACATCGATCACGCGCCAGCAGAGACAGAAGCACCACTTTCTCGGCCAGAGAGTCCAGAAAACTCTGAAAATTTCGAGCCGGAGATAGAGCTAGAAGAAGGGAACAGGGGCTTCTACCACCCGGGCGCCAGCGCTTTTCCTCAATCACAGATTACGGAAAATAAGGAGGTAAGCCAGGTATTTCATTACAATGGAGAAGATTACTTACCAACATATTTTAGTCGTGATAGTATTGCGGAGAATGATGATTATGGTTCGACAGGAATTATTAAACGAGTCTTAGCAAATAGAGAAGATATCCCATTTAAGCCTAGCGATATCGAAGAATATAATGAATATATAGACAATAAACCCCGTTATGTTCTACGATTATATGGTTCACTTGTCAATGGGGGGAAAGCGGTAGTAACAATTTCCGGTATAAAAGTTTTCTTTGATATTCGCATTCCCGATAATGAGAATACAAAGTTATTTGGGTCTAAAATAAAGGATATTCTTGCTAAAGGAAAAGATGGTGAAGAAGAAACTGTGGATATAGATGAAGTCCGAATAGAATATGTGAAGGCTTTTCCAATCAAGGGGTATCAACCAGAAAAAAAGACATATCTACGTATTGTTACAACTACTACTAAACAAAGATCAATTGCTCTCAATATTATCCTAAAACATAATTTGGAAATTGAGGAAGCAAAGCAGGGGTGTAAGCTGGAAACTGCCTCAGACGACAAAAGTGCATATTATCGAAAAGTTGCCAGAGAATATAGAATACCGCTCTCTGAATGGGTATTATTAACTAATTATGAATACAATAATAGTAAGATGCCTTATAGTGCTCGCTCTCCACTTTGTGAACATGCATTTTATGTATCTATTAATAATTACCGCTCTATAGATCCCTTAATACTATACAAAACTTATCCTTCCCAACTTCTTATTCGTGATCGAACATTAGTTCTCACCTGGGATATAGAAACACATTCAACACGTGGGTTAGAGCATGTGCCTATGGCAAGATACAAAGAAGATAATGTATTCATGATTTGTATGACAGTTCATTGGAAAGATGACCCGAAACCACTGAAACAAATCTGTCTCGTTGATATGGAAACTACATCAGATCCGGATTGGATCACTATTGTTTGTGGGAATGAAACGAATTTATTAAAAGTATTTGCCCTATGCTGGCGAGCACTAGCTCCCGATATTGAACTTACGTATAATGATTCCAAGTATGACTGGCCATTTGTAGTGGAAAGAGCTACCCAACGGAAAATTTTGGATTGGATGGTATCAAAAATGTCAGCAAACCCACGTAAAAAGGCCACAATTGATTCTATACTTCGTTGGAATTACTACGGAGGGATAGGTGAACCTTTCTATAAAGATTTCTTTCATAAAGAGCAAACATGGGGATCTTCCAAAAAAGAAAACAAGGATAGCAAAAAGAAAAAGAATCGGGAAGGGATCGAAATTAAAATCACTCCAGAGAAAAATTTTATATCTACTTTTCTTAAAGTCCCCGGTTGTGTTCCAATCGATGTAAAAGTATGTTATGAGAAACTTTATCCTCATTCTGAAAAGACATCACTTAACCATTTCCTAAAAACCAATAAACTTGATAGTAAAATAGATTTACCGATAAAATATATGAGGAAATATTACACACAAAGCAAGGAAACTACTACATCTGAAACTGCTGAAAATATTCGTAAGATTGCAAAGTACTGTATTGTAGATTCTCTTAGTTGTCAAAGCCTTATGGTCAAGCGTAATGTAATAAACGATTATAGAGATGTAGCGTCAATTGTTTATGTATCTTTATTCGACTCGCATTATTATGCTGTTGGTATGAAAGTACGTAATTTATTGGGCGCTGAAGCATGGGAGCGAGATATATTAATTACTATGATCGCTTCTGAGCAAACAGAAAAAGACAAATTTCCCGGAGCCTATGTATTTCCTCCAGATAAGGGTCTAGAAAACAAACGTCCTGTTACAGGTTTAGATTTTGCATCTTTATATCCAAGTATTATTATGAATTATAATCTCTCGCCAGAAACAATGACTTTACTAGTAGAAGAAGCAGGTGCATTAGAAAAGGCTGGAGAAACCCTCTATAAAATTGAGTTCCCTTTCAATGGTCGAATTTTACATGCATGGTCTATAAGACATGAAAATAAAAACAATAAAATGGGGTTATATCCATCCGTTTTAAAAGAACTCCTTAATAAACGAAATGAAATGAAGGTTAAATTGGGAAAACTTGGTAAGATAAAAGACTACATGGAATTAGTAATTAGTAAAATAAAAGAGAAGAATTTATCGGTAGCTGATGCTATTGATCATACCTTGAAAAATGCCGAAGATGAAGAAAAACGTGTCAATATGAATGAAGTCTTGATCCCTCTTATTAATGAAACCCATGAGAAGTTCAAAATAAAATACGATTCCATCTGTTTCGATTACACCTATCTGGATTCGAAACAAAAAGCTGTAAAATTATATATGAATTCCTTCTTTGGAGAAACAGGTAATAGTCTATCTCCATTCTTCTTTCTACAATTGGCTGGTGGTGTCACATCGGCAGGACAATATAACATTAAACTTGTTGCTGAGTATGTAACTAAGAAGAAAGGTTTTGGAATCAAATATGGAGACACTGATTCTTTATATCTTACCTGCCCTACTAAATGTTATAAAGAATGTGATATCGCCTATAATAATGGTAAAGGTACGATCACAAAGTTAGAGTATTGGACCGAAATGGTTAAAATTACTATGGATATAATGAAGAAATTACGTGACGATGTAAATAAATATTTTAGGTTAAAAAGCAGATCGACTTATCTTAAAATGGCTTATGAAGAGGTATTATTTCCAGTATGCTTTACTGGTAAGAAGAAATATTTCAGAATCCCCCATGAAGAAGAGGTAAATTTCAAACCAGACAAAGATAAACTTTTCATTAAAGGAATTGATACTGTGAAGCAAGGAAAATCCCAACTTTTTAGAACCATAGGGGATCGGATTATGTGGGGGGCGATGGATATTAACAATAATCGAACTCTCCATGAAATTGTTGAAGACGTCCTCAAAGAGGCTATAACTAATCCTAGGCAATGGGATTTCGATCAGTTTATAGAAACTGCCACATGGAAACCTAATAAAAATAATATACGTGTTCAACATTTTATAAAACGGATGAGAAAAAAATACGAATATAAGATTCCAGATCCAGGTGAACGTTTTAGTTATGTAATGGTCTATTCCGATAAAGTCTTTGATTTATCTGGTTTTAAACTCATTATTAGAAAGGCTGATCAAATGGAATTCGTAGATGTTGCAAAAGAATTAAATAGGAGATTGGATTTACCACATTACTTCGAAAATACTATTAAAGGGCTTTGTGCCAGATTTATCATGTACGATAAAAGATATGAACCAGTATCCTCCAACAAGATTATGCAACTCAAGAACTTAGACGAAAAATATAAACAGATTGATAGCTATGCTCAAGAGAAGGCCAAGAAGTGGCTTGAGTCATATATTAGGGAGATAAATGTAATAAATGGAATCGCACCTAATATAATATCTAATCGTGGGTATGCTTATAAACGTGCCTACAAGAATGCAGTCAAGACCGCACAAGATATGTTATACTAGAAAATAGGTAATACATATGAAATATTCCATGGAGATTGGTTTGGCCTTGATGATTTTAAGGGAAATAATTCTATCGAGAGATTATGGGAAAAGTTTATGGAATACGCCAGAGCATATACTGAAGACGATAATATATTGGTAAGTGAAGAGATAAAAGAATCCATATGCTCTGATATCATAAAACATCTGAATATACTTACCCCAATTGTCGAGAAATATGATACTTTCTTCCATCAATTAATATATCACATGCGATATAAAGAACATATTGCCATCCCCGATAAAATTGGTTCACCTGAGACTATGAGAAAAAAAGAGATTATTACTGAGCAACCTACTTTATCCAATATAACGAAATCAGATCAAATAGCACTTGACGATTTTCTAAATACATGGAATAAAGCAGTGAGCTCATTATAAATATCTGTAATACTTATACATTATTAATAATATTTTTTCGTACATAAATAATATCCAAGTTTAAATAGATAGTCTCGTTATCCGGCCCATACACCCCGTAACCGCTCACTTTTTTTACCTATGCCCCATTCATGTCTCAATACTACGAACCATATAACTACAATAACCAATAAGGCAAGAAATACATATGCCGATAATGGCGCCATTAAACCACTCGCCACAATAGGAGAAGGCAAAGCCTCGAGATTAGGTCTCATCGCTTCTATACCTCTTATCGGAATCTGAGGATGCGATTCAATCAAAGAGGAGGTATTATGTGTCTTGACACTAGTTTCGCTATTTTCCCATTGCGCAAGATATGGAGCCACACTCTTGGGCATATTCGATGGCATATCAGAACTTATATGCACGACATCCGGGGGTGTATCAGGTATTATAGATGCATCTAGCTTATCGCCATTGTTAATTTCGCTAATATTGGCCATGTCAGCTCCGCTGATTCCATCACTCACCTTGGTAGTATTCTCAGTATCGACTTTTGGTGGTTCACTAATCTCATCATGTCTCTTTGAGGTGTCTAGACCCGAAGGGTCATTGCTTTGCAATAAAGGCCTGGTATATGCCGGAATATGTGCCTTGGCACTAGCTTCGATATTATCATCAATTTTTTTGGCCTCTTCCATAATTTTTCTGCGTGCTAGATACGGTCTAAGACTTTTGCTAGGCTCAATAACTGTAGATATATTAGATGCGAAAACATCCTCACTCCGTGAGTCAGACTTGGCTGTATTTTTTTCGCCACCCCCACCAGTCACAGATCGAGTCATATCATCCGATTTCAGATGTTCAAGCTCACTAATTTTTGATACCAGTTCACTTTTCATTTGTTCCACTTCGGCTATTTTAGATTTAAGGGATAATATCTCAGATTCTTTTTTTAGTGAGTCTTCTTGAGTCGAAAATGCATCCTTCTGTGCCGAGGCTAACTTACCTTCCAATATCTTGATCATAGACTCAAGCGATCTAATTTTCTTGGATTTTGTAACTATCTCGGCCTTGGATTCTGCANGTGCCTTGGCACTAGCTTCGATATTATCATCAATTTTTTTGGCCTCTTCCATAATTTTTCTGCGTGCTAGATACGGTCTAAGACTTTTGCTAGGCTCAATAACTGTAGATATATTAGATGCGAAAACATCCTCACTCCGTGAGTCAGACTTGGCTGTATTTTTTTCGCCACCCCCACCAGTCACAGATCGAGTCATATCATCCGATTTCAGATGTTCAAGCTCACTAATTTTTGATACCAGTTCACTTTTCATTTGTTCCACTTCGGCTATTTTAGATTTAAGGGATAATATCTCAGATTCTTTTTTTAGTGAGTCTTCTTGAGTCGAAAATGCATCCTTCTGTGCCGAGGCTAACTTACCTTCCAATATCTTGATCATAGACTCAAGCGATCTAATTTTCTTGGATTTTGTAACTATCTCGGCCTTGGATTCTGCAACAGAAAGATCTTTACGAATATTCTGAGAGATAAGGTTAGTATTTTCAATCTTCAACCGCTTAGTCTCACCAATAAGTTCTAAAGCGTGTGTGTGTAACTTCTGCTTATCGCTATTAACATTATCAAATGAACTCTCCCATTGCTTTCTTTCCCGATCCCACTGTTTACTGTCCTGAACCCACTGCTTTCTTTCCTGATCCCACTTCTTATTTTGTTTTAATTGGTCAGCTCGCAATGTTTTAATGCGGGCATTTAACCCTGATATAATTTTTGTGCCATAGTGCAATTCTTCATTGATATCCATATGTGTCTTGACACTAGCTTCGCTATTAATTGAGATAAAGAAATTGGTGATATATATAACTTATATAGTGAACTTCTATATTAACCATGCTAACTTTGCTAATACACTGTATGCACGAACAAGTCTGATAAAAATAGTAAAGTTGGATATATATGTGTGTTGAGCTTGATATATTATATTGGGTATATGTAACAAATGGAAATGTATATGTATGTTGAGCTTAATATATTATATGGGACATATGTAACAAATAGAAATGTATATGTATGTTGAGCTTAATATATTATATGGGACATATGTAACAAATAGAAATGTATATGTATGTTGAGCTTGATATATTATATGGGATATACGTAACAAATGGAAAATGTATATGTATTAGAATAGAACGTCCATATTCAACGAGGATTATACCTGTATATTTAACATATTACATTTATTTGTTATAGTTTATATTTTTCGCTAGATATAAATATCTTATATTTTCAAAATAACAAAAAGAAAAAGTGCTTATCACTATGGTTAGAGTGCGTATGAAATTTGGTACACCTATATTTTCTCCAGCAGATTATGATTATATTATGCAATTTCGATACATCCGGAAGATGGATTGAAAGATTACTTAATTGATCGAATCGACGGAATTTGTCCAGGATTTAAATATCTTATAGATTTTGATTGGGAAGTTGAAAAAGGTTATTCGAACAAAGGAAAAGGAGATTTAATTTTTGGATCCGATGACGGAGTTTATTTGATAATTGAAACCAAATTTCTTCATCCAGGAAGTGGCAGGAATGCTAGAGTTCATAGACATGATAATAAACGTAAGGCTAAAGAGCAAGCTAAAAAATATAGAGAACATGCTACTTTTAGATTTGGCGTAGAAGCTAAAGTAATTGGAGCTACATTCACCAATGAAGATTATCAAATTCATTTCCTTGATGATGTGAATGGTAAGAAAGATTCAATCTTTAAGGAAAAAATATCATATACAATAATATTCATATTAAGCCTTTTTCTCTTAGAATTCCGAGATCCAATTCTTGATTTTATGGATTTTGCAGTTTCGTTATTTATTTTTTCTATGTCATTATACCTTCTCAAAGAGTTCGTTGTCTTTTATTTTTCTTTTGTAATTATTTACAAGATTATACTTCTTGATAAAGGTAAAAGCCCAAGATATTACACTTTCTATTTTTTAGGTGGTTTTGTAGTTATAGCTCTTTTAGTTCTTTTTATGATGATAATTTTGATACCAATTTACTTAGTCAATATACATGTAGATGAACGTGAAAAAGTTGATTTTAGGTACAGGGACCCCAATGTACGTTATGTATCAAGTTTTATTGGTGTCCTAATTTTTTTTTTAGCGTTCATTAGGTTTGGTATTTTTGCTTTTGTAAACAATATTCTTGAATTATTCACTTAATATTGTATTAGTTTAGTTCAATTTTTATCTAAAAAAAATAATAAAGTTATATTTTTGGTATTCGTATAGAATTCGGAGATTTATGCATGACAGTATACATCGCGCAACGATCTAACTTTTGTGAAATAATTTTCTCAGGGCGAAAAACAGACCCAAAAGTCAATCATAATGAGAATCACCTCTTCGTGCATTACATGTCATAGTGATCGCACTTCGGAAATACTTATTACCTTTATTCTATTTCCAATATGACATCACATACAGTACACTTTGTTAAAATAAAGGGTTCTATATACGGATCACTGGTAGAATTAAAGATACCTGTTGTAATTATTTGCATGAGTCGCAACCAGTTGCAACTAATTACGCCATAAGGAAAAATGAATTGCGCCATATGTCACAATTAATTGCGACACTTTTTTTTGAATTACAACAAGTATCACTAGGTCAATGGTTATGTTTTGGGTGATGAGCCATCGACACAATTGTTATCGGAAGAGGGCATCGAAGATATTGGTAACAGAAAGTTTACTACTCACATTAATAGTAATGAGGAGGATTTAGCAGAAAATTAAATGATGCAACTTTCGAACCACTTTTTAACACAGAACTAACAACTAACGAAACTCAATTTGGGCAGCAACCGATAAATCAAATATATTCTCCATTGGTTTTACAAACACTTCAACCTGAACAACGTAACCCTGCGCAATCATTTTTAGTTCCTCTTATTAGACGCAGGAACTCAGTACGTTCTGCCAGACCTGGAAACTTGGCTGAAACAAGATATATTAATAATCATAAGTGTCTTTCCCGTATTGTAAGACTTATTATTCAAGAACTAAATACAGATGTTCCGGCTACTGATAAACAGAGTTCCATTGATACTGCTACAGGAAGTTCATTTGCTGAAATATGACGACTATATTTTGAAACGGAAAACCTTGAAAGAAACACAAATGATTCAAACCACACTTCAATATTCATATGATTAATCATGTTTTATACAGTATATAATGATCCTGCTCCAATTCTCGCAAGAGTATTATAATCTCAACTTTCCTTGCAAGGTATGCAACCAAATTATCTAATTTTTTAAATTATTTTTGTATCCTTTAATAAAATTTATTACACCATTATCATCCTTATTAGTTGTATTTTTATGAATATTGTTTAAACATAGGTGAGCTTCGTACATTATGTAAAATTGTTTTTAGTGTGAAAAATTATAATAATAATAGAATTAATAAATTTTCTGTTTAATAATAATTAAAATAGTATCCATGCCATGTTATACAAGTAATTCTAACTACTGAAAGAATTATAAGGTTTAAAATAAATAAGTTAATAAATAGATTAATTTATATTAAGTATTATACATATAAATAGTTTGATAATAAGTGTATGAATTGTACATTATTGCAGAAAACAATTTCCTTTTTCATTAGAAAATTCAACAAATTGCAAATTTTGAGCAACATTATAATCATATTCTATTGCCAATTCATCTTCTATTACACCGGGATGCATACGTTGCAATTCATAAAAAAGTAGATACGCGTTTTGACTAAAATTGTTAAAAAGTAATGTGACATCTTGTAAATTATCAAATTTCTTCACTCGTTCAAGTATGTTTAGGTCATCTAACCGGAACCATCCTTCTTCCTGGAAAATATAAAATGAAATAAAAAATGAAATAAAAAATAAATTAAAAAATAAATTAAAAAATAAAATAAGAAATATAATAAATAAAAATATATAAAATTGAAACGTACATCGTCCAATACATATCCTTTATAATGTCCACAATTGAGGGTCTTTCCATAATGACAAACTACTGATCTCAACTTTAGGCGATAATGTACATCTATTCCACAATGGCAAGGTTGTTCATCCTCAGCTTCTTGATTCACAAAAGGATTAAAGTTTACAAAAGGAGGAATATATACATTCTTCTTTATTCGAAATGGTTGCAATTTATCATTAAAGCCATATCGTTTTAATACTAATTGTAACATAAGATTTTTTGTAGGAAAATGGGATTCAGATGCTTTTATATTTTCACCTATCATTAAACGTAAATTTAATATAAATTTAATGAAATATCAAATTTGTCAAAATTTTTCCAGACATTATTAAAAAAAAAAAATATTATAGAAAACAAGGAATCTAAATTATTCTTAATATTTACCTTGTTCATTGCCCGCAGAATAGAAAGGTAAAAGTTTCAAAACTTGCCAAGCAGAAACTTCACTTTTATGGTTTATATCATCTGTCAAATTTCGTTTAATTCCTGACACTATATTATCTTGAAAATGATTCATCAATGCTTCCTCTAATGAAACTGGTTTCTCATCATGTGGATCACCAGGTATAGCAACTTGAATTAAACGTTCGGTGACTACACGTTCATCATTAGGGTCCTTATTTCCCCCATGAAATAAATGCATTCCGAGAGGAAGATATGGTAATTCATAAAGACAAGATAAAAATAAGAATAATTCGCTAACATCCTCTTGCGTTGTATGTCCTGCATCATTTTTACCAATCCAACCACAATTTAATAATTGTTCACGAAGTTGCTAATATTATATGTTTCGTGTTCATTTGAGTGTGAGAAAAATATGATGAAAAGGAATTTAAGGATAAAAAACAGAATAATTACAATTACATATAAATATCAACCTTAATCATATATGCGCTCATAAATTTTCCCTTTCGAAGTCGATTAACAAATAATCGTAAGTGAGTTTGCAAATCTCGTACTTTTGTATTTTCGGGTTGAGCGAAAAGCATACCATCAAAAGATTGCGTTCTGGCGAACATTGCAAATAACAAACTATCTAATATATTATAATGTTGACACAAGGATCCAATTAAAAAAAAATAATAATAATTTCATCAGAATCTTAATCGATCGTTAATTACCTATATAACAACTAGTATTTTGATCATTTTCTGCCCCTATCATTACATCGTTTTTTTGAAGATCTGCGATCAATCCTTCCTCGGCTTCACACAAATCTTTACAATACTCGGCAACTTCAGCTACATTCCAGTCATTCCTTTCCAGTAAAGTTTCTATTTGGGAAGTTTCTAGAGGATTACCAAGTTCTTCTAAATATGTTCTTAACTGATCCACCTTACTTTCATAATCGATTTGGGAATCTTTTAATTTAACTAATTGTTGTTTTTCTGAACTTTTTTTTTCTTCTGAACTTTTTTTGGAACCAATGAAAAGAAACTCTTTCAGTCTACGCGTAAACTTTAAAGGTTTTTCTTTTGTCTCTACTTTCTCTTCATTTTCTCCTTTCTTTTCTGTGGATCCAATATCATTAATCATTATAATAAAACAATAATTGGTAAAAATCAAAATAAAATGAATTTCCTGAGAGTAACACAATTAATTACACCAAAAAAATTTATAGGATTTATTAATTAAATAATAAATGTTTTTTTTTTTTAAAAAAAAAAATAAAATAAAAAAAGGTTTATTTTGTCCAACTTTTATATCTAAATTATATGAGTCACTGAGAGTAACACAATTAATTACACCAAAAAAAATTATAGGATTTATTAATTAAATAATAAATGTTTTTTTTTTTTAAAAAAAAAAATAAAATACAATTTACTGTTCATGATCTTTTTACTATATAAAACGCATAAAATACAGTATTGTAAAATATGTAATTCGGATAAAAGAAAAGCGAATACAAAAAAAAAACTATCGAATTTTCTACATTAAATAACTAACGTTTCATCACGATCAGTACACGATGATAACATCGCAAATCCAGTCATTAAAAATTCATGGCAATTGAAATATGGTAAGTATATAATATGACTGGAAGTTATATCAATAACAAGGGTAAGGCAGAAAAGTGAAAATCCCTTTAGAATACCAATCGACAAGTAAAACCCAAGAAATTCCTTGTTATTATTATAAAACCAATTTCATCTCTTACATTAAATATCTTAATTGTAAATAATGTTACAATCATGTTAGTTATGTTACAAATATTGTCAAAAAATAGGAGACTTGATGTAATAAAATTTTTCGTTAAATTAAGGAGATGGTTCTTGATTTGATAATAAAGGCGTCTCTTCTGTTGGCGTACAAATATCACGCTTGCAAATAGGGCACTATTAACAATATAAATTTTAATAAGAAAAATATTAATTTCTATTAACTCTCAAAAAAAAATTTCAAATGAAAATAATGAAAATAATGAAAATAATATAAAAATTATGTAATAAAGATGAACTTACAAATTTCTTTCTCGTAGTTAACCAACTGTCAATACATGCGACATGAAATTCATGTTTACACGGCATAATTCTCAGTTCATCTTCGTCAACATAATCCTCTAAACAAATGCAACATTCTTGAGGATCATTTTCTTGCATCTTTGATTCATAAAATATTTTTGTCGGTAAATTCCCGACAACCTGTTGTGGAGCAATATCCTGCTTGCGTCTTTGACGTTGACGAATACGCCATAAGACATATATAAAGATCATCATCACTGTTGGTGAAAGAATAACAACAATGATAACGTCTAACAATGGCCTGTAATATTTATATTTATATATTATGTTAATCTATTGTTTATTCGGATCCCCCTCCCCCAACCCGCTAAATGAGGATTCAATATTACCACTGAAAAAGATCATCTTTGATGAGCTGTATCTCCAGTGGATTTTTCGCAATCAAAGCGTGAGATCGAAGATCCCTATATTCGGTTTGAGCAATAAAGACAGAAGGGATTTTTACATCCGAAGTATCGCCTGAAATGAAAACCAAATTTAACCCACAAATAAACCTCTCTCGTAAATTAAAACAATAAACCAAAATAATTTAAACAGTAAAGATAAAACGAAAAAAGGATAAGTACATATCATTCGCGAAGACTCACCAGTGGCATACATTGTTATTAGCCCGTTGTGTTCGTTGTCCCCAACCACTACAGCAATAGCACCTGAAGCTTGCATGTTTCGAACTTTATCAATAAAAGAACATTGACCGCGCTCGACAAGAGCTATCCAATTTTTAGTGGTAACATCCTTTTTTAGAATATCGCAACCCTTTTGATTGTCTTCCTCGATGGTTTCCACCGAGACAAGATAGCCGGAGAATCCTTCATCGGTTAGACGTGGACCGAACGCGGCTATTCGATCTTGATACGTGACGTTAGTAGCCTAAATTATTTCGAACAGATAAATAGATTAACCTGCGATCAACGAATCAACGAAGAAATTATTATTGATCGAATCCTATTCTAATAGATTTAATTATAATTCGAAATAATTGAGCGTATAACGGAGTTCCGGAAAATTCCAATAATTCCACGCCTACTATTATATCCACTAGTAGCATTTATTTATTCAAATAAATTTACCAACCAAAAATGTCGTTCGAGTTTATAATTAACCTAGACATGGTTCATTCATTTTTGTTTTTACAAAGTTGTAAAAAAGACACTGATATTTTTCTATAATTATGTTAATTTGGCGTAATGCATTACCCTGAAAGAAAATGTTATCTTACCACAACAACTATTGTAGCGTCAACGACAGAATTACTAAGGTGGCACCAGAAAAAAAGGAAATGTACCAATAATAACAGATTAAACAAACGTAAAAACATTAAGACAAAATTTATGAAATCGTTCTTTTCAGTGGAAACTTTTGTATAAAGCTTTATAATTGTTACTCCAATAGCTGTGGTGCTCGTGAAATGTTGCACGAGGATGCACTTTTTTATACGCCAAAACTTCAGATCTTTGCGGGGGTATATTTTTACTTCTTTTTTTAAATGTAAATCGTAAATCATTAACTAGCAGTCTTTAAAATTCATATAATTCATATTGGATACTTAACAATATACTGTATTTGAAAAAAAATGCGACTCATCATTACTTCTTTCCATCGTAATCGGGAAGGAGATGACGATTTTACATAACGGAGAAAAAAAAAAATCGCCCGGCAATTATGTAATCTTAATTTATGCCATATATGCCATATTAGGTAAGCAGTCAATAAAACTTTGAGGCATTGTCAACCCCTGTACGTTAGATTATTTTTCGCTGAAATCATGATCCAAGTATGCCAAATATGTCTGTAATATTATGTGTGTATTGTAATGAGGTGACGCGGTCAGTTATTTATCACATGAACAACATATGAATATAAACACACCACTTTTTGCAACTCTTTCCTTTTTTTTTATATTAAATAACATTCATGGAGTAAAAAAATTCTTAATAGTCCACACTTTTAATAATTCACCCAAATTAGTAAAGTGATGATTTTTAATATTTTTATCTTAGAATTTTAAATAATTATAAATAATTATAATTATAAAAGAATAATCAAAAAAAAAAAATAAATAAATAAATAAATTAGGAGGAAAAAATAATTATTGGTGCTAACCCAATACTTAAATTAACTTAAACTTTAAATGAAATACATAGTATTATCTAAAAAAAAATCATGTAGACAGGTGTCAAATTATCATAGAAAAAAAATTAAAACAATTATTATTTAATGATTCTAAATAATTCTTTACCTTTTGCTAGACTTTCTTTAACTTCTTTTAACACAAATTCGGTCTCACCACGTGGCTGTTGTTCCAAATGTAACCTTGACCCGGTAAAAAAAATTATTTATTATTAAGAAAATCAAATCAAAAAAAAGGTATTGGAAAATCCCTCGGAATATAATTTACCTTGCTCTTTTAGCCGCTAGATGTGCATAATCTTATAAAAAAAAAATTGAACCACATTAATATTTAAATATTTTAACATAAAAAGAAATCTCGATATGAAATACTTACAGGCGGCTGGCGAAATTGATACGGACCGTGTCGCTCTAAACATGGAAAAGAATTATATTAAATTAATGGTATATGATTTATCTCAAAGCAATTAAAAATAATTCTAACCGTTGATAATTATAGCAAAGTTTATGTGTCAAATCCTGTAATGTATCGGAAGTAAAATGATTTTCATCGAAAAGAACATGATCTAGAAATAATTTTTTTAATTGTATTAATTATATTTTCGATAATTATAATAATGAGAATAATAATAATAATAATAATAAACTTGTTTACAATGTGCCGGTCGGGATGTCCCGTGTAAACTAGTATGTGACTGCAAAACTAAATGTAAAATCAATAAATGTAAAATCAATAAATGTAAAATAAATGAATAAAATCAAATATATTCTGTCAATAATATTTATTAAGAAATAAAAGAAAAATACTTACAGAAATCAAACAAGTAAGGATGCGTTATTTTTTGATCAACGACAGTACCAGCCAAACAATTTCCTTTGCTGCAAAAAACAAAGTCTTTATGGATAATTAAATATATTCATCACGGAATTCAAAAATAAAATTCTAATTTTTACCTGTCAGCATCACGATCCCTTTGTGGATAAAACCTCGTGTGATGTCGTTTACCAACTATAACAAAAGTAATTGGAGGCTTATAATTATCTTCGACCTTTTTACAAGCCTCTAAGAAAAATGAATTCAAAAATTTGTTATTTGATGAAAATTTATGAATATAGAAACAAAATTTATTTAAACCAACCAAACCTTTTATTTGTTCTAGTTCATGAGTTAAAACCATCTCAAATTGACTTTCCGAAACCCCATCACGATACATTATAATTTTTCTAGGTAAAATATTATTCTTAGTTCGATAATCCTTCAAAATTTCTAATACCATACCACCCATGTTTTCGATCTTTTCTTGTCTAGTTTTCTGACTTTCCAGTTTAGGAATAAATCGTCCACCTTGACAATCAAGAGAGCCAACAACCGCGCAAATAGATGGCATATCTTAAATGGGTTTATTTATTTATATAAATTATAATTCTATGAATAAATTTTCATGAAAATATATAGATATATTACTTGATGGACCAGCTTGACCTCCAGGAGGATGAGTAACATCAGCACCAAGCAGAATAACTGGCTCTTCTGTGAAAAGGGGTATTTCCTGTTCCTCAAGAGATTGATTTGTTCCTCCAAGTTTTAAATTTATTTTAAGTGCAATATTTGCGCAATATTGCTTCATTACAGACTTTGTTTTAAGAACCTTCGCAAGTTGAACACATTGTGAAGGAACACCAAGAACCGTATCAGTGGTATATTTTATTGCCCGATATCGCTTTTCGTCATCGTCCGGAAGAATAAACAACATCAATTGGAGGTCACTCTTTAAATATTTTCGAGCATTATTATATTCTTGCTCAACTACACGATGATATGTAGGTGGGTCACCAGTAGGCCTCACATACACAACTTTCGGTTGTTTTTCCACAATATCCTGAATATTGTAATTTAAATGAGCAAAATATTCACGGGTATACAAGAAGAATTAAATATTTCATATGTACCGCGGCATAAAAAAGCTTCTTATTATTACCATTCCTTGACTTTCACTGGTATCAACAAGTTCTCGTACAAATTTTTCTGCATCGTTAAGTCTTAGTTTTTGTTGTTGGACAAAAGCTACAACTATCCAATATCGCAGTCTCTCCCCACTTCTAACAAATTTTCTATCACGAAGGTTCCAGCCACCTTCACGGGGTTTGACAGTCCTACCAGCCTTAGATGATGGATCATAAGCTATTTTAGGTGGCTTTAATACACGTGCTAAATATAATCAACTTAATAAAATAAGTAGAAATTTATAAGTAGAAATTTATCCCGGTTATAAATCCATTATTATGCATGCCTGGAACCATAGCCATTTTTTCGTCAATGTTCATTCCAAAACGATTCAATTTAAAATCACTTTTGAATTGCAGAACTTTTTGAACACCTTCATTAATGCGTTCGACATTTTTTTGAGGACACAAAGCCGTATATTTTATCATTGACCCCCTTTGTGCGCTTGTCAATTTTACTACAGGAAACCTTTGACCCTATATAATTTTGAAATTAAATATAGAATTAAAGAAGTAAATGCGATACTACATTTATTTTGTTGATTACAAAATAATAATACCTCAATAATGTCACAGAGTTCAATTGGAATTTTGTCATTTCTTCGACCTTCAAGCTCAACAAGATGTGAATATTTAAGAGTTATATCATACCGACGTTGAAAATACGAATAAATATCTAACTTTTCACCGGTTTCTGGTATATCACATGTTTCCTGAAAAGCGTTACTTGGATAAAGTCTTTTAATTTTAAGCCTTGTATTTACTTGAGGACGATGAAGTGGCTTAAATTGTAGTCCTCTTATGAGATCGGTAATTTTATCACGTTGAACTTGTGGAAGACGATCTGGAATGAAATCATCTCTTAAACCTAGATATTTAACGATTAAACAAGAAAGAATTCCTGGCTCGTAAAAGACAGTATAGGTGGTGTTCACATTTACAAAATAACTGTCTAAAAAGTTTAAAAAAAAAAATTTCAAAATAAGCATCATGATTATTTCATTATAATAAAGAAAACGCGTTTGTATATTGACAATGGCTAAATTATTCAGTCAATCATCCATTTGTGTATTCTATATGATATCTTTACAATAATACCTTGTCCAGGTCTAACGCTTTCAAACCATCCCATCCATAATTCTACACCTCCTCCTAAAGTTTTTCGAGTAGAAGGTAAATAAGTAGATTCTCCAAATTGAGTATATCTCATAGATGGAATGTGATGGATCAGAGCATTGAGACCTCTAATACCGGCTATTAGTTAACAAATTAACAAATTTTAGAAATAATTGAAATAATTGGAATTTGATTGGTTAAAATTTTTGAACTTTGAGAATTCAAATGCTTAAATAATACAACTGCTTTTATAGGGTATAACTTTATAATTTAATTACCCAAATCAAAATATTCCCACTTCATCTCTTTTCCTTCCAGGAATTTTCTTAATTCTTCTAAATCAACACGTTCAAGTTTGTGAACTTCTACATCATATTTCACACAACTTCCTGTAAAATTTTGGTCTTTTAATGTAACCTGCAAACACACAACAAGAATTATGAGCAAATGACATAGTAGAAAAAAAATGAAAATTCGCATTTCCCACCCTATATCTCACCGTTGTGGTCCCGGTATCAGATTTTAAATTTAATAAATCTGTAGAATAAATAGTCGAGCTGCCTAATTTAGATTTAAGTATATACAATAAAAAAGAGACCTTTAATGATTAATTTCATTAAATTAAATTAAATCCATTCCCATGAAATGTAAAATAATGCAATTACCATCAAATACAACTCCAATTCCTTTGAACCACCCGTTACGCTCTTGCTTTTCTAGTTGTTGAAATACAGTACGTTGTACTTGGACCTGAAGTTTCGGTTGTCTTTGCGCTCGTCGTCTTTGAGAGCCTTCACCATCAGATTTTGATTGTACTGCCAATTTCATCGTGATCTCATATTTCTCAAGGTATGGTTTATTCGCGATCTAATCATAAAAATAAACCATCAAAATTAAAAATTAAAAATCATCCAATAATAACTTTAATAATTTAAACAATAAAAAATGTATATTCACCCTTCTGACTTCAAAGTAATTGGTCAGAACATGAGTAGGACGTCCGAGTTTACCATAATCGGGACGTTTAGCCATATTTTTTATGGCTGCTTCCCTTAAAGCGACATTTCGTTGTGAGATACCTTTTTCATTAGCTTTTTTGGGGGCATTCGTTGCCATTTTTTGAAAATTGGTTTTCTAAGAGAAGCTAAGAGAAGCCAATGTAAGGTTAATTGAAAATGAGTGAAAATGGAACCAGAATAAAATAAAATAAATCGTGACAAGTTAGAAAGTTACCTCCAGCAGAACTCAAGTTCAAAAACGGAAGTTCACTCACAGCCTCAAATTGAACCCATTTATAGTTACGCGAGATTATCAAAATCCGCTTGCACGTGGTGTGGCTATTACCGTACTACACAGTCAACATAAAATCTACAAACTTGCGCTTTTTTTTTCTTCACACTTTTTTCCAACTCTATCTTAATATACTTAATTTTTAGTCATATTTTTACTTCGGATGATGGACTTATTAGTTATTATAACAAGGTATTTTGTCCGTTTTCCATTTAATTTATTCTAAATATCGGATATTAACATTTTTATTTTACGTTTTTTTTTTTTTAATAGGCGTCCATTCCATTACGGGAGTCGCGTACCTCGTATGAAACCAGGTTCTAAGCAAAACTAGTTTCATAACTAGGTAAGTGTTTTTCATAATATTTTCTTTAGCTTTTTTAATTAGTTTCTGTCCGCGATACCAGTGCCCATGTGATGCTTAGTTGCGTGAGCATATTATCCGTGTCAGCACGAGTGCCTGAGTGAGTGCCTTGTAGCATAAGGATATTAGTGCAGTTACTCAACATTACTAGTCTTTTTATAAGTTCTTTGTATTGACTAGTTGTTGAATGCCCTCGTTGCGCGCATTTATACATTTACAGTGCCAAAGTATTTTTTGTTCTGTACTACCAGTATTCTCTTGCTCAGCGATGAGTTCCAGAGAGATATCCTGAATTTAAACTGAATAACATATTATTAAAACCACCACGTATATTGTTTCGAAATAACGAAAATATACAACATTAATAATTAATATTGTAATCTTCAATTTTTATTAAATTATTTAAAATTATTTAACATAAATCTATATTAAATATATATAATGTTAATCCTCAAATGTAAATTGTAACTATCGATTAATATCTAACCATAAAGCTATTAGAGCATCCCAAGTACCAATCACAGCTCCCAATGAAGATAATATCAAAGCAAAGATTACCCAAATTTTTTCTTTCCATCCATTCAATTGATTCCAACCAAATAATTTTAACCAAACAACTATTGGCATAAAATTTAATAAAACTCCATTACCCATTGCACCTAATAAAGCCATAAAATCAGAAAAATAAGGTAAATTAATTGCACAATAAATCATAAATATCATTATAATTGTACGAATTATTATTCTCCAAATTAATTCACGGGATTTTCCTAGATTTTCTACAGTAATACCAAGATAATTTTCTAATTCTATAGCAAAAGCGGTTTGATAGATTGGTAAAGCTAATAATACATGAGCAGTAATCATTATTATGGAAATTGTTGCAGAAAAACCAACTGGAAGATTAAAATAAATAGGTGAAAGAGAATTTTGTCCATATGTTAAGTAAGAAGGAATTCCAATTATAAAGTACATTAATGTAACCGTAAATGTAGCAAAACTTATTACTTTTGGCCAAGCTTGAGGATTTTTCATGCTGTAAATTATGTAAATTATGTAAATTATGTAAATTAATATTTTTAAATTATTATTTGTTTTTTTTTTAAAACAAAAAAAATTACCGTAATATAAATGTAAAATCTATTTTTATATTTACCTTGCTTCTACGTGAGGATAAACTACATTTCCACCATAACTGAAACTAAAAGTGGCCAACGCTATTGGGATATTTCGAATGTTTATGAAATCATGTGAATTGTGTGAATTATTAGGATATTCAATAACGGAGGTAACGGACACCACTACAACAACTAAAGCCGTAGTCAATGAACCAAATATACTATAAAGTAAATAAAGAAAATATAAAATAAAATAAATTAGAATATAATGGTAAAACTTGAGGGGATGGATAAACTTGAGAAAGAATGAATTACCTTAACCATGCAGCTTCTTTCATTGTTTTTAATAGAACAAAAGGTACAAACATAATTATACCCCAAATATAAACCCAATTTTTCATTCCTATATTAATTCCGATATTATTATCATCATTATTATCATCATTATTATAATTATTACTAAATAGTGATTGAGAATTATCAGCAGCCAGAATTAAATAAAGAATTGGGCATCCTAAAGCAAGGGCATTAAAGAAGAACGAAACAATATATAGACCAACATTTCCAAATGCGTTATAGGCTATTTCTGACATTGAAGTTTTACGCGTTTTTCTATAAATTACGTGAATTACGTGTGAGAATTGCGTGAATTATATAATTACATAAAATAAATATATAATTTTATTTACCGATCATAATATAAACATTCAATTAGTTTTATATTCGAATATGTTGATATAATTGCTGAGAACATTAAAATGATTACCGAAATCCATCCTCCTTGTTTAATTGCATACGTAATTCCAAGTGTACCAGATCCCGCAAGCAAGCACCTGGGAATTAAGGAAAAATATAATTTATAAAATAAATTAAATATTGCAAAAAAAAGAAAAAAAAATCAAATTTAAAAATCAAATTAAAACTTACACGACATTTACATAAGCAGTCCAATTTGACCCTTTAGTATTATCATTTTCAACAGGAATAATGTCGCCTTCTACTTTTTATTTATATATAAATTTTTAATAATAATTCTAATAATTTTATATTTAAATAATTATCGAATAATTAATTATTTTCACCTGAAAGTGTTGCACCATAACTTGGCCATTCTTCATTATTTAGGTTAATTGATTTGTTAACCATTTTACAATTATTATTATTTATTATTATTTATTATTATTTATTATTTATTGTTTATTATTATTTATTATTACTATTATTTATTAATTAATCTATAATTATTATTTTATTATTTATAATTTTATTATTTATAATTTCGCAATTAAAATTTCGAAAAAATGAATTCGATTTTCGGTTGTATTTAAATGAAATTTGTTATATTATTATAATATATAAGGCGTGTAATCATATTGCGATTACCTAATATTTATATAATTGTCTGAAGATTGATTATGCTGGCTAGGATAAGATTAAATCAATCTATTTTTATATCAGTTTTTTTTTTATCATGATGCATTATTCTGGTAACAATGTTTCTACAAGAGAAGTAACCATACAAGATATTAGATACTATATTGTAAATTGTATCGGGAACTATAAAAGGTAAGATGTCATATTACTGGGTAGATTCGAGTTTTTGGATAATGGGTAGAAATAGGTGGTAAGTAATAAAAAATAGAGAAATTTCTGACTCCGCGATGTAAAGTATTGAAATAATATTATTATAAATAAAAAATTGAAAAAAAAAATTAGAATTCTAAATTTTTCCACCAATGTGTGAAAAAGTACGGGCTACGTGAGAATTAACATTCTAAAAATGGTTCCCATTTCGTTGATCACTATTAGTCACATGAAAACCTCAAGTTTATTTATTAAAAAACCACTAACGGGTTATTAACGGTTATTATAAATATTTTAAAAATTTCATTTTTTTATTTATTCTTGTACTAAGTATTACCCAACGTTATCAAATTTTTCCCAACGTCTAAGATTTGACTAACGTGCATTGTAAGAAATAAAACATTTTTCCCAGAATGATTTGATCATCCAAACTGTTTTTACTCTCAACTAAAAAATGCCTGAACCTTTTATTACTGCATCAGTCACCGATTAAAATAAAAAGTATAAATAAATTTTTTTTTCTCACCCAAAGAGAAAAAAGGAAGTGCCAAAAGTAAGATCTTTCTGATCTTTCTCATTAAAAAAAAAGAAGAAAATGTCGGAAATAAATCTTATATCCTCTCACACATAAGGAAAAAAAAGAAACCACTGGAAACAAAACAAGAAGCACTACCAACAAATTAATCAAAAAAGTATTTAATAAACTCACTCAACTTCTTTTCCTCTCTTATTAAAAAATAATACTAATCCTCAATGTTTTACTTAATAAATAATTTCTTTTCTAAATATAAAGAGTTTTTTTTTCTAAATAATATATAAGTCGCAAAAGGAAATTGTTCACGCTATCATTATTATTTTATATATTAGAAAGTTTATTATGTAAGATTCCATTGTAACATAACAACAATTACTCTCATTTGGCTAATAGTGAGAATGCTATCGTAAATATAATTAAGTAGATGTGAACTTTTTTTCACGATGGCTACTTTAGTTGCCTTGATGCTTTTATCCTTATCACCAGAAAATGCACAATTAATCCTTTATTTTATTTAATAAAAATTTGAATAATATAAAAGATCATGAATGTAAAGATATTTATTGAATTTTTAACTTATCTAAACTTGTTAATACAGTTGAAATATTATGAAATATAGTTATATAAAATTCCTTATTAAATAATTATTGTAAAATTGATTTTTTTAATACTAGCAAGATCTTATCTTTTATTCATTTTAATAAAAATATTGTTTACAAAAGCTAGAATGTTACTTTTAACTTAAGCTTTCAATTGGATCTTCACTTAATACCCATCTAGGTTTTCATATTAGGATTTGAACTTCTCAGTTGAGTTCTCTCATCTAGGCTTTCATATCATAAATTGATAATTACATGTAAATCTAACTTAAATTTCTTATTAACTATTAAAAAATATAACTAAATATAAATAAATAAATAAAAGAAATCCAGTTATTACTGTTGATGGTTTTTAATTCACTATTAAATCTTGAATCAGATAGATCAACTATTGTTTTTCTTGTTACATTTCTTCTTCCTGCTTATCCTGTTTTATCCTGATATTTTGACTTTTCTAATATAAATTAAAATTTAATATTTTATACAAAACACAAAATTAATCTTATAAAATTATTTACTTCTAAAATTAATAAAATATCTTTTATTCTCTTTTATTCAATTTCATTGATTTTAAATGTTCAAAGATCTTTATCAGAACTTGGAGTAATATTTAAATCTATATAATAAAAAATAAAAATAAAAAATAAAATAAATAATGTAAAAATTTAAATATATAATATATATTTACTTCACATATTTTAATGTGTACTAACATTCAAAATAAGGTAATGTCAGACATGAATTTTCATAACATTGTAAATTTTTACAATAAGTTTACATAACTGAATAATAATTAATATTGTAAAAATATAAGTAACAAAGAATTAATATTTCCAAATATAAAAGTTAATATTTTCTTTGTAATTTTTTTTATAAATATGAAACATTTCTGGATGAATAAATATAACTATTTGGAAATAATAATTTATCTACTTTCCTGACAAATAACAAATTGCTAGATTTGTAAATATTTATAAACAATTTATTATGTTATGTTTTTTTTGTGATTCAAATTATATAAACTTTTTCCAATGTATTGTTTTCTCCTTTTCAAATATCACTTTCAGAAATATGATGATGATGTCACATTCTTGCAAATATTCTAAACTATACTTATCAGAAAAATAATTGATTTTCCTCATTCAACATATGTGACTCAAGTTGAATGCTCAAATTGATTCAAAAAAACTGTGAATATTAAAAATTTTATAAAATTTTTTTTCTATAGAGAAAACAAAAAATTAAAATGAACAAAGAAAAGCATACATCTATCTATATTTATAATAAAAAAAAATATATAAACAAAAAGATCTGACAATTTTTTGATTTCATCTAGAATTTAAAATTAATGTTTTTAAATACTTCAAAATCTAAAATAGAAATTCCCAAATAATAGGGCAACCTTTAAAGGATATAATTCAATACATCCAATAAATTCTTTTTAATTCCCCAAATGATACAAGTTGAAGGTGATGATAAATAATATTTAGATATACATTTAGATACAAAAAAAAATTCTACATTAGAAATTGTATAAGTGCTAGGAATAGTAGTAACAATATAAAATAAATAATCACATGCATATAATTGCCCTTATAAAAAAAAGATGTTAAACATAATTACAAAGCATTTAAAGTTTTAATTTTATTCAATTCCCGAAGGTGCTCCGGGATAACTATACATAGGTCTTCGTAAAGGCCTTAAGGTTCGCGAGCCTTTTATAATTTTTTCAATCAAATCCTTATCTGAAATTGGATACGTGACTTCAACTTCAATCAATTCTACTTTATTATTTTCGCGAATAAAATATAATAGTAGATTTATAAACAACTACAACTGTTAAGGTCTGTCGTCATTTTGTTTTATCATTATTGCGTATCCACCAGTGTTGGTTTATGATCTATTATTGATAGATGTCCGTAATTTAAATCATTATTACGTTTTTTGGGTTTTTGGGTTTTTGAATATGATTGGTTCGGAAAATTAATAAAACTCAATTTTTCAGAACGCGAAATTTTAAATGGCAGAACCAAAAATCGAAGAGACTCTTGAAGAAATTACTTTACGTCATAAAAAAGAACTAAAAGAACTCAATTCTCAAATCACCGCTTTAAAAAAAACAGCCACTAAAGGAGATAAAAAACGCAAAAAAGAAGTTCAAATTGAAGTTGAAAAACTTGAAAAGGAGTTTCGAAGCAGACAACAAAATGAGTTGGAATTATTCAAATCTACGAAACCTACTCCCAAAGAAAATAGTTCTAATAATGATACTTTAGATTCCAAGGTTAAATTTTTAAAATTTTTTTTTTTTTGGTTTAGCCAGCATTAAAGTATATCAATATATTTTTAATATATTTTTAATATATTTATGTTTGGATAGCCCAAAAATTTGGAAGAACATAATGAAGACAACCTAGATGATGATATTACTGATATTACTGATAAATTATTAGCAAGGTTAGATGCCATGCGAATTGAAGATGAAAAAAAGACACCTATACAGAGTAAAGTTAATGAAGAGAACAAAAAACCAAAGATAAATAGACAGAAAGAAAGAAAAGTAATTTTGATTTCAATATTTCACCTTAATGATTTCCTGAATGAATTTATGAATAAATTACTTTTAAAATATAGAAAAAAAAAGCAGCAAAACTAGCTGAAATACAACGTGAAGCTGAAGAAGAATCTAAAAATCAGGTCAACATGAAAGAAGTTGAATCTAATGCAATTAAAGAGATGGCCACAAAAATGGGATTTACTGTTAAGGAGGTGATTTATACCTTTTACATTAATAAAAGAATTCATATTTCAATAAATATTATTTTATGATATGAGCTAATGATTGAATTATTATTATTATTATTATTAGATCGCGGCTGATGGACACTGGCAAGTTGTTGAAAATTATTTATTATATTAATTATATTAATTATTACTCTTATTACGTGATTTCTAAGAAATTATACTTAAATCTGTAATACAGTCTTTTTAATGCGATATCAGATCAACTACGGATAAGACATAAAATTGAGGTATAAAATAATTAAAACACGGTGTAAATTATAATAATTCGTTATTTTTTATTCATCATTTTTTTATGGATCAGATTAGTCACAGCGATATAAGAAAGAATACCGCAATGTATATGCGTAATAATACTGATGATTTTATACCGTTTTTCTCAAATACACAAGACGGAAATTTGTACAGTTTAGGTGAGGTTTTTTTTTACAATTTTTACTAGCTACTAATGAATTCGAATTTGAGGAATTGACATTATTTTCATTTTATTTTGTTTAGAACAATTTCAAAATTATTGTGATGATTTAGAAAATACTGCACTGTGGGGTGGCGAAATTGAAGTATTAAAAATATTATTTTATTTTACGTTTTGATGATTCAAATGTTTAAATAGTAGGCTCACTTTTCTTTTATCAATAACTGTGATAGATACGCGCAATTTCACAGATTTATGAAATTCCTATTCACGTTATTCAAATGAATTCACCTATTCTGAAAATGTTTGACGAAAAATTTCCTGATAAAGAACCAATTGTTATTTCGTATCCTTTATAAATTATGCACAATGCATTTTATTATATTATATTCTGTGATTATTATTAAACCTTAACATTAAAAAAAATTTTTTTTTTTGATTTTGCAGATATCATCGTCACATGTATGGATTAGGAGCTCATTATAATTCACTTATAACTTTAGGATGAGGATGAGATAATAAATTTTTTTAAAAAAAGAAACTAGCATCCAAAAGTTTTGCTAGAAGAAATTATTTATCATGAATTTTTTGAATGCTATTTCCGATTAACTTTAATGTAGATTTTTTAATAGCTGGCAGTAATAGAAGATTTTTATTATGTTAGCAATTAATTTATTATCAACCAATTTTTTTTTGGAAAAGTCAATAAAAATATATTTACCGATAATATTCGGGTTTGAAAGGACCTTCAATAGGAACTCCAATGTATTCGGATTGTACAGGAGTAAGCTTCGTCAGTTTAACACCTAATTGATCGAGATGTGCAGCTGCAACTTCTTCATCAAGTTTTTTGGGTAACACGTGAACACCCAATGGGTATGTTTCAGAATCCGTCCAAAGGGCAATTTGTGCCAAAACTTGATTTGAAAATGAATTGCTCATCACAAAACTTGAATGACCCGTGGCACATCCAAGGTTGACTAATCTTCCTTCTGCAAGAAGAATTATATTTTTTCCATTTTTCAATGTATAACGATCAACCTGAGGTTTAATATTGACATGTTTCACTGCGTTTTTTTTGAGCCAATCAACGTCAATCTCAACATCGAAATGTCCAATACTACAAGTGTGTTTTTTTTCCAAAATGAGATATTTCAAAATTTGAATGAAAAATATATGTATATATATGTATATGTATATATATATATATAACTTACTTGCACACTACAGAATCATTTTTCATCTGCTCAAAATGTTTGCCTAAAATAATATCTCGATTTCCAGTAGTAGTAACGAAGATACTACCTTCTTTACAAGCCTCTTCCATGGTAGTGACTTGATAACCTATAAAAATAATAATATTATTATTACTACCAGTTAAATCAATATATAATAAATTTTCTTTTTTTTTTTCTATGGGTTAATATTTAATGATTAGATATAAATGATGTTTACCTTCCATTGCAGCTTGAAGGGCATTGATGGGATCAATTTCNGCTTCGTCAGTTTAACACCTAATTGATCGAGATGTGCAGCTGCAACTTCTTCATCAAGTTTTTTGGGTAACACGTGAACACCCAATGGGTATGTTTCAGAATCCGTCCAAAGGGCAATTTGTGCCAAAACTTGATTTGAAAATGAATTGCTCATCACAAAACTTGAATGACCCGTGGCACATCCAAGGTTGACTAATCTTCCTTCTGCAAGAAGAATTATATTTTTTCCATTTTTCAATGTATAACGATCAACCTGAGGTTTAATATTGACATGTTTCACTGCGTTTTTTTTGAGCCAATCAACGTCAATCTCAACATCGAAATGTCCAATACTACAAGTGTGTTTTTTTTCCAAAATGAGATATTTCAAAATTTGAATGAAAAATATATGTATATATATGTATATGTATATATATATATATAACTTACTTGCACACTACAGAATCATTTTTCATCTGCTCAAAATGTTTGCCTAAAATAATATCTCGATTTCCAGTAGTAGTAACGAAGATACTACCTTCTTTACAAGCCTCTTCCATGGTAGTGACTTGATAACCTATAAAAATAATAATATTATTATTACTACCAGTTAAATCAATATATAATAAATTTTCTTTTTTTTTTTCTATGGGTTAATATTTAATGATTAGATATAAATGATGTTTACCTTCCATTGCAGCTTGAAGGGCATTGATGGGATCAATTTCGAGGATGATTACTCGAGCACCCATTCCACGAAGAGCTGCTGAACAACCCTTTCCTACATCACCATAACCTGCAACAACTGCGACTTTACCCGCAATTTGTACGTCAGTAGCACGTTTAATACCGTCAACAAGGGACTCACGACAACCGTAGAGATTGTCGAATTTAGATTTTGTCACCGAATTATTTACATTGATAGCGGTAACTTTCAATTTGCCTTCCTTTAACATCTTGTATAAATTATGAACACCAGTTGTGGTTTCTTCTGATAGACCCTTTATACCTTAAAAAATTCGTAAATTTTCTTAATTTAATTCTGCAACATATCATATAAATAAAGATCAAAAAAAAAAATTATAATGAGAATTTTACCTGGTAAAAATTCTGGATGTTTTTCATGGACTAAAGCAGTCAGATCACCTCCATCATCTAAAATCATATTTAGAGGTTTTCCACCTTTGAATGCACAAAGGGACTGTTCAATGCACCAAATATATTCTTCTTCAGTTTCTCCTTTCCAAGCGAATACAGGTACGCCAGTAGCTGCAATTGCGGCAGCAGCCTGATCTTGGGTGGAAAAAATGTTACACGAGCTCCAGGCAACTTCAGCTCCGAGACAAGTAAGCGTTTCTATCAATACAGCTGTTTGGATTGTCATATGAAGACAACCAGTGATACGTGCTCCAGTCAAGGGTTTCTTTGCACTATACTTTTTGCGCAGAGTCATCAAACCAGGCATTTCATTTTCGGCTAATTCAATTTCCTTGCGGCCCCATGCAGAAAGCGAAATATCGGCTATAATTTATTTAATTATGATATTATCAGATATTAGTGTTGTTTCTTTTCCATCACCTTTCAAGAATTCTTTGATAGTTGTACTCACCAACTTTATAATTTGACATTTTCTACTTTTTTTTTTTTTGAGAATGAGACAAAGTAAAAAATAAAAAAAAAAAAAATTTAAAAAAAAAAAATAAAAAATCTACCCCTCTTATCAATAACTTCGAAAAAATTAACCAAATCGGGATCATATTTAAGATTATCACGTAATCTGATTAATTTTTATTACGTAAGCTCATATGTTTCACGTAGTCAAATTAATTATTGATAAAGAAAATTTTTAAAACTATTAAATTTATTATATTTATTGGCCTCAATAGCAATATCTAAGATTCAACCCGATGTTGGGGGAATGGAATCAATGGCCAACACGTCAGCAACAATTTCATCCCACTCCCTATATTATGGGGTAATATATTAATTGTTCTGGAAGGTACAATGTAAATTTATTAAATTATTGAATGTTGAATATTGAATATTGAAGGTGGCATTTGACAACGCGAAAGATTGTAAATAAAATCAAATATGATCTGTTATATTGTTCAAATATCGAGTTTTTGTTCATGGCTCTTCCTCTTGTTCAATCAAATCCAAATCCTGGTATCACCTTAGTTGCAATAACCAAAGCAAAAACAATCCATCCCTCAATAGNAAAAAAAAAAAAAAAAAAAAATTTAAAAAAAAAAAATAAAAAATCTACCCCTCTTATCAATAACTTCGAAAAAATTAACCAAATCGGGATCATATTTAAGATTATCACGTAATCTGATTAATTTTTATTACGTAAGCTCATATGTTTCACGTAGTCAAATTAATTATTGATAAAGAAAATTTTTAAAACTATTAAATTTATTATATTTATTGGCCTCAATAGCAATATCTAAGATTCAACCCGATGTTGGGGGAATGGAATCAATGGCCAACACGTCAGCAACAATTTCATCCCACTCCCTATATTATGGGGTAATATATTAATTGTTCTGGAAGGTACAATGTAAATTTATTAAATTATTGAATGTTGAATATTGAATATTGAAGGTGGCATTTGACAACGCGAAAGATTGTAAATAAAATCAAATATGATCTGTTATATTGTTCAAATATCGAGTTTTTGTTCATGGCTCTTCCTCTTGTTCAATCAAATCCAAATCCTGGTATCACCTTAGTTGCAATAACCAAAGCAAAAACAATCCATCCCTCAATAGCACCATACTTTGCTTAAGAATGTGATATTTATATTATATAAAAATTTATATGATTGCCTAATTTTGATGAAAATTTATAATTGTTTGCTGATACATTTGTATTGAAGTTATACAAGATTAATTTTAGATTAAAAATGTAAAATGTCTCGACGATCAATTTATTAAATAATGGATTCGTTACCACCTCTTGAACCTACAATAGAACAACTTCCTACATTGAACGTAGATAGTCTTACACATGAAAAACGCCGTTTAGAAAATTCGATTTATCATTTAAATCGTTCAAATGAGGAATTGAAAAATTATGACGAAAATGATGACGATTTCAAATTGGCGATTAAAGAAAACGAGGAACTTATAATAAAGTATTTTTCTATAAAAAAAAAAAATGCTCTTTAATAAAGTTTTATCCTAAAAACTTCTCTGGAATAAAAAGTCAAATTTTACGAATTTTCGAATTAGATTGCGCGACAAAATCAATCTCATTGAAAATATTTTAACAGAAAGACAGCAAAAAGGGAATAATTGTATAGAAGTTGAGATCTCCCGGACGACAGAATCAAATATACCGAATTCAGTAGATTTTGGTGTACACGAGAATCAAATGACACTTGATGTTTCTAACGGTAATTCAGAAAATAATGTGAACGAACAAAGTACACCAGACGAACAAATGAATAATGGATTTTATTTGTGATCAATTATCCGATACGTATATATATAAATTTATATATATTAATTTTTTTTAGATATTTTCCAAGAAAATAATATGTTTATGATTATTTGTCTAATAAAATTTATATAGTTTTGTTTTCTGCATAAATTTATATTTATTGGAATTGGAGAAAGAGATTATTTGAACAATCCTGTATATGATCACACCTTTTATTCAATCAAGTATGTGATAATTTTGATAATTTTGATTATTTTTACATGCAAGTTTGTTGCAAATAATTAAAAGTTACCATTATTATCTTTAAATATAATCAATGGGAAATGAGTTGGTAAAATACAAGATTAAAACTTATTTAACTACTTAGTTAAGATTTATATTAATATTAATAAATAAAAAAGGAAACAATATGTATGTAATATATAAAAATATTGTATATAGTATTTATTATTATAAAATATAATTAATATAATTGCAACCAATATTACATGATGTCTATTATATTTGAATAAATTTAACTTATACAAAATCAAAAGAAAGGATAACATTCAATTTTTAGTTAATAATAATGATGATGATGATGATTATGATGATAATGATGAAATAATAAAATGAATAATGATGATAATAATATAATAATAATAATAATAATAATCTTATCTGTTATTTTTTTTTTCAAGTTCTTTTTCTATTTAAAATTAAAAAATAATATGTACAAATCAGATAAATAAAATAATTATATTCAACTTTCACATTTTTCTGCAAAAATTTTTTGCATATATGTTATGTTTCTTTATAAAAATTTTTGAATATATATTAATAATACAAAATAATAATAATAATAATAATAATAATAATAAACAAAATCATTAATACACAAACCTAGAAGAATATGTCACTAAACTGTATGCCATTATATTAAAGTTCTTTCTCTTTCCTATATATATATATATTTATATTTATATATATATATATATATTTATATATTTATAATTAAAATATTATTTAAACAAAATAAAATAAATGTGGGAAACATACCATTTTCCGTTTCTTTTTTTTATATTCTCCATCTTTACCATTTGTTTTATGTTCTTTATGCTTTCTCTTTCTTTCGCCTTCATAATCATATTCATTTTTATGCCTTTTTTTCTAAATGGAAATTACCATGAGAGAAGAAGCAGCTGTAGAAGAAGCGTTGTTGACTAATATAAATCTTTCGTCTAAAAATTATAAAAAATCGTCAACATACTTTCTTTTCATTTGATGACTTATCATCCCTGTCCAAGAGGAACGAATGATGAGGTACTGTAACAAAGATATCGGAATGTATATATATATATTTGTGTATGTGCGTGTGTAATATATTTTGTGGGGGAAGAATTAGCGATTTAACTGGTGGGAGAGAAAATCGAACTTATTAATTTACTCGATAATTATGCGTACCCATTTCATTATTATTTACCGCAGATCGATTATTAATAATAATATTATTATTATGAGAAGAAGTTTTTATCTCTCCATCAACCAATCCGTCAACTAATCCATATTCCGCTGGATCAAACTATTCATATATAATAATATACAGTATATTATATCCATCGTATCGTTATCAATTATATCCTTCAAAGATATTCAATATTTATTATTATTATTATTTATACTTACTCCGGGAATTATTCCTGGTCGAAGTAAATTCAACATATTACATTCGATGGTTTTAGAGTCCAATGGATATTTTTCTGGTGGATATTTTTCATTCCATTTTTTTCGTTTAGATGATTTGTTTACAAGTTTTCTAAGACTTTTATCTGCAACTATTTTCATTTTTCCTATTATATCAAAATTTTAATTAATTATTTTTTTTAATAAACTTTCCACGGATAAAGTTTAAAAATTTTATTCTTCAAAATTGTAAAAAATAAAATTTGTGTGCTTTACCAGGGAGTCTATCAATATATGGAAAGCATGAAGGATCCATTTTAACTCCTTTTTCCTTGTATGGTCGAACAAACCTATCATAAGTACTCGATAAATCAAAATTGCTAAGTTTTAAGCTTTTCGTTTCAACAATGTGGTTCTGAGTAGAAATTTGTGGATGTGTACTATCATGACATTCTGTTGTAGTAGTAGTGGTGGTGGTGGTGGTGGCGATGTTGGTGTTTTGTGACGTCTCTCGTTCTATTTGTTCTATTGGTTTTATTGGTTTTATTGAACCGATTAAAATTAGTAAAAAAGAAAGTGTCCAAAGAAAAATAAATTTCTTTTTATTTTATACCTTGTGGTTTTTTTATATAATAAAATAAATCGCTTATGTTTGTTTTTTCCATATAGCTTGATCAATTGAGCAAGAGAATCTATTAAAATCTGCTATCTACTTGTTATTGTTAAGTATTATATCCTTCACTATTGAGTTTAAGTCGTACAAGAAAAGTAATTAAACCTTTAAACTGTGATATTGGTCTTTTCTAGGAACAATGGTTTGACTTGGTATTTTATATTGTGAGACTGATTTTCCTATAACAATTGCTGCAATTAGTTATATTAATTTACACAAATTAATGTGACAGTTTTGATGTGATAAATTTTAATCGACTCCAACAATGATCACATAAAAGAATATTTTTTAAAAAAATAAAAGAATTAAAAGATATCTATACTTGATAACTGGTATTTTGTTAATTATCCATTTGCACCGATTTTTTTTTATTATCATATCAAGATATTGAGTACATCAGTGAAATATAAGTTCATTCCACATTCTAATACAAGATGTTCATTTCGTAACCATAAAAAACGTAACTCATAAATTATATGACGTAACTAGTTAAGTCATATGACGTGATGTAATGACGGAAAGTATAAGTCTGTTATTACCTATCACCAAATAGCCAAGATAAAAAGAGTGATCTGGTTTTGGTATTGCTACAATTGAATTGACATTGGGATTTTGTTTTTCTGGGAAGGTGATTATTTCAAAAGGAATAAGGATTATTACAAACTCAATATTTTAGTTTATTATAAAAAATATAAAATGAAATATATTATTTATTAATAAAATAAAAAATAAAAAATGTATGTTATTTATACTATGGCCTTTCTATGTTACACCTTCTGGATACAAAAAACTGTGATTGTATAGAGATATGACAATTATAAAGGTTTTTTTATATAGCATTAATAGGTGTTGATAACTATATTAGATATATAACTATAGAGAAATCAGACTGTATATAAAATAAATATATTATTTGTTATATAAAATGTTATTAATCTAATTTTTTTTTTACTATTAGATTTTACTAATGTTTTTAAAGAGTTGAGTTTAATCTAAGAACTTGATCAAAATTACAGGTTAAATCAAGTTAAGATTATATTATTCTATAAATTTAAGATCAGAAATTATAATTCTTTAATCTGAATTAAACCTGGGTAATAAATATTAAAATGTTTTGAAAACTGGTATTTTAATTATTTAAGGTAAATTGTTTTTTGGATTATTTAATATATATTTTATTATNTGCTACAATTGAATTGACATTGGGATTTTGTTTTTCTGGGAAGGTGATTATTTCAAAAGGAATAAGGATTATTACAAACTCAATATTTTAGTTTATTATAAAAAATATAAAATGAAATATATTATTTATTAATAAAATAAAAAATAAAAAATGTATGTTATTTATACTATGGCCTTTCTATGTTACACCTTCTGGATACAAAAAACTGTGATTGTATAGAGATATGACAATTATAAAGGTTTTTTTATATAGCATTAATAGGTGTTGATAACTATATTAGATATATAACTATAGAGAAATCAGACTGTATATAAAATAAATATATTATTTGTTATATAAAATGTTATTAATCTAATTTTTTTTTTACTATTAGATTTTACTAATGTTTTTAAAGAGTTGAGTTTAATCTAAGAACTTGATCAAAATTACAGGTTAAATCAAGTTAAGATTATATTATTCTATAAATTTAAGATCAGAAATTATAATTCTTTAATCTGAATTAAACCTGGGTAATAAATATTAAAATGTTTTGAAAACTGGTATTTTAATTATTTAAGGTAAATTGTTTTTTGGATTATTTAATATATATTTTATTATTATTATAGTAAAAGATTTTTCATTATTTATTGTGATATTTGTGTTTTATAATAATAATTATATAAATTAATTATTAATTCATATTTTATACTTTATAAATTAATTTAATTTAACTTATATAAACTTGTAAATTAATTTATATAAACTTGCATGAACTTATATAATTCAAAAACTTGATTTGATATTTATAATTTAATTTAAAAGTTAAAGTTATATACCAATTAAATCTCTACAAAAAGTCGTAATACTTAAAATATATTTAAAAAATTTTAAAATATATCTAAAATATATTAGATCATTATATTTAAAATATACTTAAAATATATTTAAAACAAATAATTGTAAGTATATTTTAAGTGTATATAAGTATATTTTAAAATATTTTAAATGTATTTTAAAAAATTTTAAGTATATTTTAAAAAATTTTAAATATATACGTATTTTAAATATTACAACTTTTTATAAGAAATAAATAAAAATCAGAATCTTATTAATAATGCAAATCAAATATTTTATTTATAAAAATTCTTACTGGTTGAATAAACAAAAATTAGAATTCTATTGATAATATAAATCAAACATTTTATTTGTGAAAATTTATAATACAAAAATTTTTATTTATAAATTAAAATAAATTAGAAATTTTTATTTATAAATCAATTGTTTATACTTAATAAATCTTTATTTGACTTGTATCTTAGTTACAAATTAAAATAAATTAAAAATTCTTACTTATAAATTGATTACAAATTGATCAAAAATTAACTGCTTATTTGTGTATCTCCCTATTTATTTATATATTATTTACAAATTTCTCTATCTATTTGCATATTATTTACAAATCTTTCTACTTATTTATATATCTCTTTACCTATTTGTACCAAAAATTTTACCTGTTTTTTTTTCATTTGACTAGTGAAAATAATTATTTATACTTAATAGATTTTAACAAAGTTTGTCATTAATTAGAATTTTATTTATAATAAACCTATTCTATTTTTTTTTTCATTTAATTAATAATACTTTAAACCTTAATTTAGAAGTTAGAATTATACTTCTAAACTTACACTAGTCAAAGTAATAAAAATCAGAATCCTATTAATAGTGCAAATATATATAAATTGGATATTCTATTTGTGAAAATTTATAAAACAAAAATTTCTATTCATAAATCAAAAAAAATTGACTGTCTATACTTAATAAATCTAGCTATTAATTGAAATCTTATTCATAATAAAACTGTCTTATTTTTTTTATTTGATTAGTATTAAGTTCAATTAAACTTATTAAAAAAAAATATAATAAATTTTTTTTAGTTATAATAAAGCATAAATAAAATTTATATAATAGCTCTAATTAAAAATATTCTTAATATAATTCTGGAAAATTTCAATAATAATATTTAAGTTTTGAAATTGGAGCTATATTTGTTATATAAAAAAAAGTTTTTTACAAATTTATAATAAAAACTAATAACAAATTAGTAATTTTATTAAGTATTATTACATATACACATTGAATAATCAAAATTAACAAAATTTTTGACTTAGCTTATTTTAAATTTTCCTGTCTATTTACAAATTAGTTACAAATCTTGTCTATTTACAAATTATTACAAATTTCATTTCTACCAGTGTAATTTATTTACAAATTGGTTAGCCTATTTGTGAATTATTTACAAATCTCCTTACTTATTTGCAAATTATCACAAATTTTTCTACCTATTTGTAAATCATTTACAAATCTCCCTGCCTATTTATATATCTTCTTGCTTATTTGTGTCAAAAATTTTGCTTGTTTTTATTCATTTGACCATTGTATTTAGCTTCTTGTCACAACATTGAGAAATATTACCTTTTATTATATTACACTGGTCAAATGGAAAAATAGGACAGTTTTATCATGAATAGGATGCTGATTAATGGCTAAATTTGCTAAGATTTATTGAGTATAGGCAGTCAATTTTTTCTGATTTATGAATAGGAATTTCCAATTTATGAATTTTTACAAATAGTATGTCCAATTTATGCATATTTGCACCATCAATAGGATTCTGATTTTTGTTCATTTGACCAGTGTTAAGAATATTTGATGCAAGAATAATAGAATTTCAAATGTAAATAACATCCTCATCTAATGACTTTTGTACAATTCATGTGAAACTATAACCAAGATTCAGCATTTTCTTTAGAAGTTACCTATTCCAAATTAACAGCCCAATTATTATGTTGAATGCTTGCATAACCAAAATATAATCTTTTTTATACAATTAACTTTAAGCTCAATTTATACATAACTTTTTCTTTTGCAGACATTTAGCATAAATATTTTGTATTTTTTGTTCTTGATGTATTCATGATTCAAAATTAGTAAATCTGAAGTAATTGCTACTGGTAACCAAACCTCTATTATGATGTCTGTTATTTATTATTATGTCTCCCTTTTAAATTTAGATCGAGATATCAACAAGAGCTGGTACAAGGTGCTGAAAAAAAAAATTTCGTACGTAATGTATTGCAAATTTCTAAGTTAAGCTGGGACGAGATTGATACTATAGTAGAGAAATTTGAGGAAGCATAGCTTTGAAAACGTAAAAGCGTAGAATTAGGTTATCTTTATTTATATACTGTATAATAACGAATTAATAAATAAAGTATCCGTTTATTTTTATGGGCAGAGCCTAGTTTCTTCGACACATATTGGGTTTGTGAAATATAAATTTATATTAAAGTTAACAAATGCTACACAGATGAGGTGTGAAAAAATATATATGCGAATATAATTTGTCCGGAGCGTAGCGTAGGACACTATAAGGGACAAGTAAAGTGATACCAAAGTTTTGTTTTTGATGCTTTGATTTAAAAATATCAAAAACGTAAATATGCACGGGGTGTCTGTCCGATTTTAGATAATGATTGCTAGATAACAATCACATGTCACAATATTATAATATAAATTGCTTACGCTCCGGACTTGCATGGTTTTACCATTTCCTAGTATTTACTGAAGGTTTCGCTAATAATCAGATTATGCAAAACATTCTACAGACTCTTTATAAATTTTTCTCTACTGTCTAGATTATATTAATATCCTGCATCATCATTAGAGTACATTACGCTCATATAATTTGTCTTATCATTATCAGAATCCAAAGATATAAGTTGTATAANAAAAAAAAATTTCGTACGTAATGTATTGCAAATTTCTAAGTTAAGCTGGGACGAGATTGATACTATAGTAGAGAAATTTGAGGAAGCATAGCTTTGAAAACGTAAAAGCGTAGAATTAGGTTATCTTTATTTATATACTGTATAATAACGAATTAATAAATAAAGTATCCGTTTATTTTTATGGGCAGAGCCTAGTTTCTTCGACACATATTGGGTTTGTGAAATATAAATTTATATTAAAGTTAACAAATGCTACACAGATGAGGTGTGAAAAAATATATATGCGAATATAATTTGTCCGGAGCGTAGCGTAGGACACTATAAGGGACAAGTAAAGTGATACCAAAGTTTTGTTTTTGATGCTTTGATTTAAAAATATCAAAAACGTAAATATGCACGGGGTGTCTGTCCGATTTTAGATAATGATTGCTAGATAACAATCACATGTCACAATATTATAATATAAATTGCTTACGCTCCGGACTTGCATGGTTTTACCATTTCCTAGTATTTACTGAAGGTTTCGCTAATAATCAGATTATGCAAAACATTCTACAGACTCTTTATAAATTTTTCTCTACTGTCTAGATTATATTAATATCCTGCATCATCATTAGAGTACATTACGCTCATATAATTTGTCTTATCATTATCAGAATCCAAAGATATAAGTTGTATAATTAGATGTGGTAGAGACACTTATCTCGTTTTCTGGAAAATCGGTATTATCGAAACCTAAATCTTTCGATTCTTCTGTAGATTTGGTTGATATATTTACCTCAGTTTCTAGTAAAGTTTTTTTGGCTTCCTCACTTACTTCGGCTTCTAATAACTTTTTCGACTCAGCTAGAATGCTTACCTCAGATTTTGAAGTTACTTGGTTTATAATATTTTAAATTTATGGTCAATTTTGAAATATCATTTGTTGATGGCGGGTTTCACAGTAGCGAAGTCACCCAGAAAAAAGATGTATCTCTAGTATAATATATATATATCTATATAGCATTTCAATATCGAAAATTCGATCGTACAGTACGGAAATTCTATCTACTGAAAGGGGATTTTGTTAATGCCACACCTCATCAATTCTTGCGTTAATTAATTTTGTCACTGCATATAATCGAATTCCTATTCAGAAATGTTTAAAATAAAATTGATCATTTTGTGTATCAATTATTTGTATAAGACTTCATTGTAAGTTTCTTCTCCATCTTTTCATTAATTATAATTCTTATTTTTATCCTATTTTAAAAGAATTCAATGTCCTATTCTACTGAAGATGATATTTCAATCAGGCTTGATAATGATCAATTCGTAAGTATACCTGCAATTCATTTTCACCTGGATATTATCAATACATTTTATAATTTTTTATATTCCTTTATCATACACACAGGTTAACTCGCCCAATCCCAATGCGTTTTTAGAATTATTTCAACAAATCCTTTCTCAGGAAGGGATTAATCCTACGCAAGCACCTATAAATAATACAAATACAAATACACCCGGGAGAGATACAAGTAATGACTTGTTGAATCCATATTTATCAGTCAGTAAAGAAATGAGAGAAAAGCTGTTTGGAGAACTTTTTAAGCTACCAGGATTATGTGAACAGCTTATACCATGGCTTGGAAAAACTTGTTGTTTTCTGAAATGTTTTGAACAGCAATCATTTTATTCAGAAGACAGGTCAGGAGACCGTTATGCTGCACATCTGATTGGAATGACAAGATATGTTCTTACTAGCCCTTATGCTGCAAGTTCATCTGGCTTCATTGAATTCTATAATAATCAGCCAGAATCAAATGATTTTCCAATAAAAGATTCAGTAAACGGTTCTCAATTTTCTTATCCAAATACTCTCTTCTGCTATTTGCTTAACATTAGCCAGGAAGAGCATGAAAATGAAGATGTGCTATTCAAAGATTTAGTCTATTCCGCATTTCCATGTGGACGTTGGAAAGAAAATAAAAAAAAACCTCCTTCACCATGCAACAAGGAAATAAATTTACCCCTAAATAAAATGAAGAATTTATCACTAGATTTTGAAAGATCAATATATTGTAATAAACATCTTGAACTTGATGAACACAAGGTCATGATCTTTTCTTATGATGGTGAATATGGACCAATTATTCTTAATTATGAGCATAATCTAGTTGCTCAATCGTATGGTATAGAAACAGTCGGAAAGGAGATTATAAAAACATACACCTTTTTGATGAAAAATAAAGAATCTAAAGACCTTATGATCAAGTATAAACTTTGGATAAATGAAGAGGATGATCATGGTACAGTTTTCAACGTGTTGAAAGTTATAGGAGAAAAAGTGGGTTACTCTGTGCTAGCTGATAAATTTTTTGGTCTGGAAAAAAGGCTTGACTCATTCCGGTTCCGATTTCAAAGTGAAGTCAGAGAGAGAAGGCTTTATAAGCCAGTAGATTATTACTTTATTATGTTTTCGGTTGTGCTTGGGCTCGCAACTCTGGTACAAACAATTACGGCAATAATTTCACTTGCTTTACAAATTAAATCACTTTAAAAAATTTTCTTTTAAATCTTATTTATTATTATAATTTATTAGTCTTAATTAATTATTAATATAATTGTAAAGATGCTTTGTATAAAATTTAGTACGTGGGCAGCTAACAATTTTATATTTAAATAAAAGTGGTAAAATAAAAAAGAGAATAAATTAGTTGCCTTTGAAATTGCTTTGTTTTTTGGTAGATCATCTGTAGAAATTACTAACGTTATAAAACAAAGCCAGATTCGGTAAAAATAACAAAGCTTTATTCATAAAATTTTTACTTCGCAGCTATAGCTATATAATATTTTAAAAATTTCAGATGAAAGTAATAATTATCATTAGATAAGTCTTAAAAAATGTAGCATTCTGTTATACTGATAATATTTATAATGTTTTATTAGTAAAAAAATAAAATAGATCTTGTATAAAAATAATTATTATTATTTATAATTAATTAGTAACTATCGATATTATATTTAATATATAACACTTTATATGACATATGGCATAAGACATATTGTTTCCAATGTCGTATGCCGAATGGGTGTCGTAACCTGCTGATAATAGAGTATTATCCATTGTTGAACACATTGAACACATATATTAAAAGTCGAGTCGTTAAAGATTCTGTTTATAAATTGTTATCAATAAATTTTGTGTTACAGATTGCTGTAGAATTCTATAATAGTTCCGTTACACCAAACTGATTTTGGAATTAAATTTTGGATTTTCACCAAACAGTAATGTCCTTATCCGTATATACGCACGAACTGTATCATCATCTTGTGGATTAAATTTATTAAGTTATCTCAAATTGACACAGTAGCGCAAATGGTATCCTACGTCTCTATGGTCTCTGCTCTTTGGCCGATGCTTGGAGAAGAGTGTTGTGGCAGGGTGGCCTCCCTGGACCTCTTCTTCAGTATACCTAGCGATATTAGTATCCTACGTCCCTACGGTCGCTGCCCTTTGGCTGATTCTTGGAGAAGAGTGCTGTGGCAGGGTGGCCTCCCTGGACCTCTTCTCCAGTATACTATATCCATTGGAAATTACAATAATTTTTTGCTTTCATTGCAATTATCTTCCAAATTATTCATAATACGTTGTTTTTTTTAGATATAGATTTTCGTCGATATGTTTCAGCATTTGCAAGTAACTCTGATTGTAAAGACTGGAATGTCTTAAACTGTCTCCAGTACCCGAGAGATTATGCAGAATTTCAATTTACTTCGGACAGTAAACAAAATAGTTTATTAAAGTCTTTAAGAGAATTGGTGAATCTGTGACAAATAAGGGAAAAAAGGGGTTAAAAAAATTCATAATAATACCAAAACGGTCTTTCAAAAAAGAGATTTCTGAATTTTTTGAAGATTTAGATAGAGAGTTTACGGAGGTAGCAGGTCCATAATATCTATCGTAAATATTAGCCATATTAACCTATAATTTTATAGAGGCGTCTTGAGAGATCCTTCGACAATAATGACGGTGAGCTGTAAATAAAGTCTGGCAATTTCTAGACACTGAATCACTCGTTACGTTTCAAAGAAAGATCCGCAGAATTAAAAAGAAAGTGTGAAACGGAGGACGAAACATCAGAAACATCTCGTGAACCAAAGTCATATAGGATACGATCATATAAGTCAAATATCTCAACAGCATTAGTAGAAGTACAACTTCAGATCAAACCTATAATCCTCTTTCTGATTATGAAGGTTCCATAAAAGTGAATCATTTTATCTTGATTATTTCATAGGACCTGGTGAAATTGATTGGGGGCTAAAAGAAGATTCCACCGTGGTAAATAATAAAACTTTCTATGATATATAAGCCCCCCGAAATTAAAAAAAAAAACTTGTTAAATGTATCCATCGGCTATTAAATATGGTAAAAAAATATTTTTACAAAAAATTTTGACAAAGTACTTTCCTTTAAAGATTATGAACTTATTGATCCAAACGGCGAACCTAATAATGTAAGAGATCAAAAAAAACAGTGGCGTGTAAAATGTTGAGAAATCGAATCTCAGAAAATTCAAGCAGAATTGGCCATCCTCAATTTACCAGGGAGATGTCCCAAGATCATAAATAGTGTCATGGTTTGATTGGGTTTCAAATGGAAATCCAAAAGAATTGTATACCAATTATGAAATTGCTTGGACGATATATTTAGTGGTCTTTATTTTATGCATTCTTCATCACGATGTCCGTTGCGAGTAAATTCCGTAAATCAATATCACCTGATCTGGATAATGATAAATAAAAAACTGCGGTGCGTTTATTTCCACCAATTTTCGGAATGATTTGCCCCCCAAATTTTAACTAATTATAAATTCAAGTGTTTTTTTTTGACATGTCCGTTACATTACACACAGAACTCGGTGATCTTAAAATCGAAGTTTTTTGTGAGGCTGTACCCACCACAGCAGAAGTCCGTATTTTATTACTCCTTGATCCCGTTGACGATTCGTTATAGATTGCGTTTACGATTTCACGATTTGATTTTTATCTCTTTATTTCAGAACTTTTTGGCTCTATGTGCAAGTGGATATTATGATAATAATTTGTTTCATAGGTATTTTAAAAGAAAACAATTTATTTATTTTACAAGAATTTTATAATCAAAACATACTTACAATTCGTCTTTTTTTGTGAAAACAAGAAATATCAAGAATTTTATAGTACAGGTATTTATTTATTTTTTTAATAGATCAAGGAAAAATCGAATAATAATTTAATTAAATAAATAATTAAGTAAATTTTTTAATTATTTTGAGACGGGAGATCCAACAGGAACAGGAAAAGGAGGAAATTCAATTTGGGGAAGGAAATTCGCTGATGAAATCAAATCATCTTTGAAAGTAAGTAAAGAAAAAAAAGAATCAAGAATCATTACCAATTCTTATAATTTTTATAAAATATTTAATATATAGCATAATGCAAGAGGTATTGTATCTATGGCAAACAATGGACCTGATACTAATGGATCACAGTTTTTTATTACCTATTCAAAATTGCCTCATTTGGATACAAAATATACAGTTTTTGGCAAGTAAGTGAATTCTTTTCTTTTTTTTTTGTTCTTAAATATTTCTATTTATATATATATATATATATATATATATATATTTCGATATTGTTTTTAACTCATCAATTCAAAGAGTAATTGACGGTGCAGATACAACATTGGATGCTATTGAGAAAGTTCCTATTGATGAAAAAAATCGACCCATCCAAGATATTCGAATTAAATCCGTAACGATCCATGCAAATCCATTAGCTGATCGTGATTAATTAAATAAAAAAGAATANTTTGAGACGGGAGATCCAACAGGAACAGGAAAAGGAGGAAATTCAATTTGGGGAAGGAAATTCGCTGATGAAATCAAATCATCTTTGAAAGTAAGTAAAGAAAAAAAAGAATCAAGAATCATTACCAATTCTTATAATTTTTATAAAATATTTAATATATAGCATAATGCAAGAGGTATTGTATCTATGGCAAACAATGGACCTGATACTAATGGATCACAGTTTTTTATTACCTATTCAAAATTGCCTCATTTGGATACAAAATATACAGTTTTTGGCAAGTAAGTGAATTCTTTTCTTTTTTTTTTGTTCTTAAATATTTCTATTTATATATATATATATATATATATATATATATATTTCGATATTGTTTTTAACTCATCAATTCAAAGAGTAATTGACGGTGCAGATACAACATTGGATGCTATTGAGAAAGTTCCTATTGATGAAAAAAATCGACCCATCCAAGATATTCGAATTAAATCCGTAACGATCCATGCAAATCCATTAGCTGATCGTGATTAATTAAATAAAAAAGAATAATAAATATAATTATAATAATTAAGTGCAGAATAAAAATCGAAAAAAAGAAATAATTTCTTTAATAAATTTTACTTTAATTAGTAGACAAATAAGATGTGTGTGTAATGAATCAAATTCTATTTATTCTATGATGTAATCATGATCATTAAATTTTACTGATGCTTGAATAGTCCAATAGAATTACAATTTTAATTTCGAAAATTTATCTTTAAGATAGGAACCAACAATAATGGTTTTAAAAATATTGTAAATATATATTGTATTGAATATTAGCAAATTCGATTGTTCGCCGAAAAGCATATTCCAATTTTCTAAGTTTTAAGCTTTCGTTTCAATAATGTTTCTCTGAGTAGAAGTTTGTGTATGTGAACTATTATGACAATCTGTAGTAGTAGTAGTAGTGTTTTATGACGTCTCTTGTTCTATTTGTTCTATTTTTTTTTTAAATTATACCTTGTGAGTTTTTTACATAATAAAATAAATCGCTTATGTTTGATTTTTATATATTATCTAATTAAACCTTTAATCTGATATTAGGAACAATGGTTTAACTTGGTATTTTATATAGTTAACTCTGTATCTAAACATTAAATAATTATGATTATAAGATTACTCAGCTCATAATAATTTTTCATTATTATGTCAAGATATTGAATACATGATTGAAATATAAGTTCGCTCCACATCCTAATACAAGATATTCATTCCATCGCGTATTGTACCATTGGATTGCATTAATATTATTACCTACGTCCAAATGGCCAGTATATGGAACACGAAAAGGGCGATCTGGTCTTGGTACAATTGAATTGACATTGAGATTTTGATTTGCTGGGAAGGTAGGTGGTTGTTCTAAAAGGAATAATGATCATTACTTGGACAGTATGCATGCAATTTTATTGGTTGCGTTCTCACGACCATCATTCTTTGGTTTAACTAAGTGTTAGAAAATAATTACATAGTTCTAGAAATTTGTATCCAGTAATTTTAATATTTAATATGCAGCATAATGCAAATCTATGAATCAGATCACAGTTTTTAAATATTTATATAAATATATTTCGAAATGATATTGTTTTTTAACTCAACAATTCAAAGGGTAATTGACGGCGCAGATACAACATTGGATGCTATTGAGAAAGTTCCTATTGATGACCCACCAAATTATATCCGTAACGATCCATGCTGATCGTGACTAATTAAATTAAGTATAGAATAAAAAATCGAAAAAAAGAAATAATTTCTTTACTTTAATTAGTAACAAATAAGATGCATTCTATTTATTCTATTTATTCTATGATGTAATTATGATTATCAAATTTTACTGAAAATATGGATAGTCCAAATTTTTTAAGACAATAGAATTACAGTACAGTAGAATTTAAATATGATGAAAGACTTACGTAATAGTATTTTTTAAAATGTTTATTAATAATAAAAGGCGTTACGGGTAATTTTGATTTCGAAGGTTTGAATTTTTTTAAAAAAAAAAAAGTAATCAAATAAAGAGGTTTACATTTAGTTCTTTTGACAGGATGCAAATCTCAGAAGTCTTGGATTTTAGTGAACCACTCTTAATATATGCTTTGTTGGGTGGATTTATTTTACTTTATGGTCTGGTGTCATTGATTTTAAAAGAAAAGTTATTTATAAGCGAATCTTGTATGTATATATGTATATTAAAAAATATTTGCCTTTTCAAATAAAATAAAATAAAAAAAAGATTATTTTAATTTATTCCTCGATTATTTAAAGTGGTTGCAACAATAATTGGATTAATTCTGGGTCCGGCTTGTTTAAAATTTGTTGATCCAATGGTAATGTTTATTTCATTGAAACTTGTAGTTTTTACATGCAATTTTTTTTTTTTTTTAATTTTAAAAAATTAAGAAAAGATGCTTCTGAAATAATAAACAGAAATGGACTAGTAGAGATACGATAACGGAGGAATTAATGCGTATTGTACTTGCATTTCAGGTAAAAAATATATTGGATATAATACATATCATAAATTCTTCAATAAAACTTTAAATTATAAAAAATTACAGATTATGGCGGCAGCAATTAATTTACCTAGGTATGTTTCTTAATAATAATAATAATAATAATAATAATAATAATCAAAAATAATTCAAATTATTATTTTATTATTTAAGAGCGTACGTTACGCGTCAATTTCGTTCAATGATGGTAATGCTCATACCTGTTATGATTTGGATGTGGATTAGTAGTGCTACCATCCTTTATTATTTTATACCAAACTTATCATTTGTAAGTTTATATTTATATAAATTTATTATTTATTTGGTTTATTTATTTATTTATTTTGTTCTTTATCTTTAAAGACAGGAACCTTATTAATTGCTTCCTGTGTTACTCCAACTGATCCGGTATGAATAATTATGATGATAATAATAATGTTTTTTAATTAGTGGATTTAAAATATTATATATATATATATATATATACTATATTATATTATACTATATTGTATTATATTATATTATATTATATTATATTATATTATATTATATTATATTAGATATTAGCAAATTCGATTGTCCAAGGATCATTCGCTGAAAAACATATTCCAATTAATGTGAGACACTTATTATCCGCTGAAAGTGGTGTAAATGATGGTATAGTAACTTTTATTTTTTTTCATAATTAATAATCATATTATTAATTATTTCTTGTTCTTCATCAATAGGAATGGGATTTCCTTTTCTCTTCCTTGCACTTTATTTGTTAGAATCACCTAGAAATCCTAATGCTGCAATTTCAAAATGGATTTATTTCGTTTGGGGTTATCATATTTTATTTTCAATAGTAATTGGTGCTTTCATAGGTTGGGCTGCAAGAAAACTTTTAAGGTTGGCTGAGAGTCGGTAGGTTGATACTTCATTTTTAATCTTTTTTTTTCAATCATTTTTCATAAGAAAATTACGTGTTAAATTATGTTAAAATTTTTTTAGGGATTGGATTGACAAAGAATCTTTTCTAGTATTTGCTTTTGCATTAGCGGTAGTAAATTCTTTTCATATATTGAAGATAGATAGATATATAATTTGATATTTAATATATTTAATATATTAATAATATTTTATGTATTGATTATTATTTAGATCTTTGTTGTTGGTGGTGTTGGTATTCTTGGATCGGATGCATTTCTGGCTTGTTTTGCGGCTGGTACATCTTTTACTTGGGAGTGAGTAATCAATTTTTCTTTATAATTTTTATAATTCCAATAACCAATAATAACACCAATAATGATATATTTAAAGTGATTGGTTTCGTGAAGAAACTCAAGGTGCTCAATTGCAAGAAGTTATCGATCTCCTTCTCAATTTGACTACATTCGTTTATATTGGAATGATTTTTCCGTGGTCATCTTTTAATTTGGATGATCTTTCCTTGAAGAATTTGATCATTGTTAGCATTCTGATCTTGATATTCAGACGTTTACCTATAGTTGTAGTACTTAAAGGTTTCATTCCTACTATTCATACTTTTAAAGAAGCATTATTTGCTGGATATTTCGGACCAATAGGAGTAGGTGCAATATTTTTAGCCATATTCACCAAAAAAGAGATCAGTAAATGTCTCAAGCATGACGGTCAAGATATTGATGAAGAGGCTATGCATCATCTTCATCAAATAATATTTCCAATTGTGACATTTATTGTTTTGAGTTCGGTTATAGTTCATGGAATTACCGTACCTATACTTAATATTGGTTCTAGAATTGATATTGAAAGGTTACCAAGTATTGCAAGTATTAGTAGTCAGGTTGCAAGATTACCAGTAATTGATTTTGTTGAAAGTCTGAGTTTGGAAAGAGACAATCATGGACGTGTTAGGAAAAAAGAAAAAACGAGAACAGAATTTGGTCGAGTTCCCATTAAAACCAATCAAAATGAGCGTTATAAAGATTATGAAGAAATTGCCGAAGAAGAAGAAGAAACCGAGACATTTCCTTATCATGTAAGAAATGACACAATAATTAATGTTAGTGAAGAAGGTGGTGATGGTGAACTTATTAGTGAAGAAGGTGATGATGGACTTATTGACGATAAAGTATCACCAAAAATTATTACCACTAATACCACTGACGAAAATGCAGTTCATTCTTCTTCTACACAAATTGGAGAAGATTCTAATAATAAATCAGAACAAGACAAAGAATAAATATATCGTTCATTAATTAAAATAATTAATTCTATTAGATAATGTAATTTTTTTTCTTCTGCATTTAATACATTATTTGATGTCATTTTTTTTTAATATAGAATATACAGTACATAATGTACATAATATACATAATAAATCATAATATGATCAATTATTTGCAAAATCTTGTTTTATATAACTGGTTTTTCTAACTTAAAAAGGCGGATAACCAACATTCCAGTAGTACAAATAATATATCAAACGGGTATTATAGAAGATAATTAAATTATCAAATTAAAGTAAGGAATTGGATAACAATATAAAAAAGCGACACATGTAGAATGATGATCTCCGTGAGAATTTTTTACAAATACACAAATGCGTGTTTAATTCAAATTGACGTTTACAATATGCACAAAATCCTTGACGTACTTTTGATATAAAAAGTATTTCAAAAGAAAACATATAATACACGATACATTATTGAGTAAAGGATGAATTCAAATGATAAGAATAATGATAATTTCTTCAAAAAAAAGGATTATCCTTCCTAAAATTTTCATAGAGTTAAGTTTTGTTTAGTGAAATTTCAAATTCAAATAACTGAATCAAAGCCATATCATTTATGAGTATATTTTTCGTTATCTTGTAATCAATATAGAAAGAAGAAAAAAGGGTTTTCAATTAAGTTTGTTTGTTTCTTTAGATCAAATTCAGTAAGTACCCAACGTAAAAAAATTTCATATTTATTTATGGGGATGGGAACACGGGATGATCTTGCTAATTTTTTTTAATTTTTATATCTAGATAAGGTCGCGTGAGTAGATTGTTCGTGATAATGTGCTTTTTTAAAAAATTAAGGTGGTCGCGTGAGGAAGGATATTGGTGATCAGAATTACGTAGCGAATAAAACTTTAGAATATTATTATTATTTCTTTATGTATATGCACGTTTCGCGTTACCTAATATATATCTTCGAATCAGTTAATTTTTTTCGAGAATTTTGTGTTTCAATTATTAGAAAATATTATAGACATAGGTCATTTGGTATGCGAATTCAATTTTTAATTAGTTTATCGTGCCGATTTATATCAAAATAAAGTTTATTTGACATCTGAATCCAGCGAACTATATTGTTAGAATAGAAACAAAAGTAACAAATATTGATTCTTTGATTGACACAATTGTTCAACTGATACAAAAAAAAAAAAACCCCCCCGTATCTATTTATTGTGTATAAAAGTAATTCAGAGATTCCTTATAGACGATTCTTGCGATTTTTTTCTTTCGCATTCGCTTTCGTTCGTTGTTTTTTTTATCATTTCACACGTAATATTCGGATCAATTCGAATTTATAAACGATGCTACTACGACTACTTTTAAATTTTTCATTATATAAGTGAAAACTTATTCGTTAATGATTTTAATGATTTTCGTGAATTTATTTCGTAAAAGAATAAGATATAAGAGATATAAGAGATAAGGTAAATTTGCTTAATGTTTGACTTTATTTTTATTTTTATATTTTTTTTTTTTTTGCTTAAATAATAAATAACAAATTACATAGTATTAAATAATTACATATTAAAATATATTAAACATATATGCATACATACATGAAATTCTTACGGAAAGGCGCTAATATTATTACAGCACCCTAATGAATAAGATTAAATAAGATCTTAATAATGGGTCCCACCACCCCGATTCTTATGAATGTTTTGTCAGAGAAAACATAACTTCTGTAGATGTTTTAATTATTTCACACTTCGATTATTTTTTTTTTGTTTGTTTCCTTATTTTTCCCTATTTCGTTTTTTTTTTTTGCTTAAATAATAAATAACAAATTACATAGTATTAAATAATTACATATTAAAATATATTAAACATATATGCATACATACATGAAATTCTTACGGAAAGGCGCTAATATTATTACAGCACCCTAATGAATAAGATTAAATAAGATCTTAATAATGGGTCCCACCACCCCGATTCTTATGAATGTTTTGTCAGAGAAAACATAACTTCTGTAGATGTTTTAATTATTTCACACTTCGATTATTTTTTTTTTGTTTGTTTCCTTATTTTTCCCTATTTCGTTTTTTTTTTTTATCCATCCATCATATTTTCGTTGTAAATTCATTTCGTTATATATAAAAAATATATATATATATGTGATAATTAAAGCGATGAAAAGATTCCGTTGTTGCGTGTAATGTTGGAAGCACATTACGTTGTTCGCCATCGATCCCAAATATTCCACCCTCTTTTTTTTTACGAATAATAAATGTTTTAAAATAAGGGGGGAAATCAAATAAGTAAAAAAAGGGTATAAAATACCGGCAAAATTAATATAAAAAAAATAAATAATTATAATAAATAAATTCTTTTTTGACATATAATATATAAATATAAATATATATATGTGTATATGTATATTTTTCCTTTAGCAAAATTTACTCCGCATTTTCACGTTTTACTAATCTAATTCATATTTGAAGGAACTCCTCCAAAAAAGTAATTCGTGCCGTTCATATTATTTTTGTCAGCTTCGACTTCTTCTAATATACAACATAATTGTCCATCCGCTGAGAAAGCAACTCTTCTGGTAGCACCATCAATTAGTTGTTGATAATTATATCCAAATGGCGAGATAACATCATGACTATTCATTGTCATACGTTCAACGGCGACCAGGACTTTGCACGTGTGATTGTTTCGCGTAAAGATTGAGTGTGGTTGAACTTTGATAGAAACGTTAACAAACAACGGGAACTTGAAGAAAAAAAAATTAATGTTTAAAAATTGATTAATAAATAGGTAACAAAAAACTTTATTTAATTAATAAATTTCCTGAGATCTATGGTATATTTTATTTACACTATAATATCACTAACTAAATATTCTAAATATCAACAATTTTAACAATTTTTATTTTTAATATTCGCCAATTGATTGAATGTGTCTTGATCACATTTCAATCCTTTATAAATAAATAATATATATATATATATATATAAGTAAAGTATCAGCATAGATAATTAATTCTTACCAGTTGAGCTAACGCTTCATAATTTTGAGACATTACAATTTCATCCCCAATCATGTGGAGCAGGTAAATGTGGCCTACTCTTATATTTATTGATACTTTTGATAGTCCATTGAGTAAACTGGCTTCTATTATATTATCAAAGTGTAAAATGTTGTAAAATTTAATATGTAATGTAAAATTACCATGTGAAACATTTTTTTATTTTTTAAAAAAAAAATCTTCTCACCTTCTCTCAATTTTGATATGATTCCTTGAGTTGCAACAAGTGGGGATTCTTCTAAAATGGGCATAAATTCTTGTTGCCTGTGAAACAATTCTTCTTTAAGCCAACATTCAACAACACGAGCTATGTTTAAAGAAGTTGGTTGTACTTGAGTTCCATTATGTGGAATCTAAGAATTTAAATGATTTTTCATCAGTCAAATTATTATATTAAATGAAGATACTCCTGCTTAATCACAAATATGTGAGAGTTACCGGGAAAATAATAATCGATGCGTACCGCATATGAATCGGCACCATTAAAATAAAAAACTTTTTGGAAATCAGCTACGGAACCGTGATGATAACTATCACATTCAAGCTCACGTGTGAAGTTTCGAATGCACGAATCAGATATTAATGCTTCAATATTGGAAGGTGGAATAGATATTTCATCTTCGTTATCCACTTCAGCGGAAGTATCATTTCTATTATTATTAATGCTAGCTTCACGAGATGAATCACCAATATCTTGTCCTTCATATAACATGTCCATAATGGCATGCTCATTCGGAGGAGTCGGTATGGAAAAAAAAGAATGTTGGGTAGGAGTCAACAAGTTATCTGGATTATAATAAAAGTACAAATAAGTATTGAAATTTTGGTGTTGCCTATTTTGTTCTAAAATAAGAAATCGAAATTGGGGATTGTTACTTGGCAAACAAACAGTAAAGCAAATCGAGAATTCGGAGTAACAAGGAAAGATAAGATAAAAGAGGTAACATTGGTACAACAGGACAAACGCCCAACAATGGAAATAACAAATGAACTATAATTTACTAAAATTTTTAAACTAAAAATTTTGAACTGAAATATTTAACAGAAATATTAAACTAGAATTTTTTATTTGAAAAAAGACATTTTTTTGATAGAAAATAATTTGCTGCGTTATAAACAAAAGTAATGGTAACGAATAGAGGAATGTAGGAAAAAAAATAAAAATTTGATAAATTACCTGGTGAATTGAGTGAAAGTTGGTTGAAATTAGATAAAAGAGTGGAATACATCTTTATGTTTTTTTTATTGATTTAAATCACAAATTAAAATGTTTAGAATGAATAATATTTCACAAACAGCGAAAATGTAGAATATATATAAATAATATTGAAAAATGTCGTAACAATAATAAAGTATAACACGGGAAGTAGTGAAAAGAGATGAGAAGAGTTGAGGAGATAATAAGAATGGGAAGAAGAAGTGAATTGATATGATTTAAAGTGAGATTCGTAAATATTTGATGTTATTAGTAAGAAAAAAGGAATAAGATCAACTTCTTTTCTTTAGGTTTTGTTTTAGAATGAAGAATTTCGTTTGTTTTTGTGAATTGTGGAATTGAGAAGTTATGGTAAAGGAAGTTTGATTAAATATTATAATCAATTATGATACGGGTACAACGTAAAAAACTAAAAGAGAAAAGAGAAGAAATGAAATGCCGCAGAAAAGAGAAAGAAAGAAGAGTGAGCAGGAGATGAAGCGAGGGATCATATACCCATCAAAAAAAAAAATCTAAAATCTGGTACTACTCCAAAAAAAGATCCTGGTGTAATTCGGTTATTTAAAAGGGAAAGTATCAAAAAATCAACGTAATATAAATTGTAATATAAAATACAATATAAATTATAATATAAATTTTTTAGTATAAATATTCATTTACCTTTTTTTATTATTTGTTGTCTATTTTAATTATTATGGTTTTTTTTTTTTTTTTTTTTTTTTTTTTTTTATATTAAATGTAAGATAATATTTATCTTGATTTTTTAATTTATTAAGCGGGGTTTGGTCATAACAATCAATAATTATTTTATTTTATTTTATTTTATTTTATTTTAAATTATTTTTAATATGAAAAAATTTATAATAATAATTATTTAATAATCATTACAACATATACATAACATATTTATTTATTATTATATTTTAAAGTGTATTGCTTACTTATTTATTATAACACCAAATTTACTTGTTTTATTTCTTGTTTGCAATTTGATCGAATTTATGTGAAAGAACATAGTTATTGGATGATTATCTATATTAGGTTCGTGGGTTTGTGGGGGGATGCTATTTCTCACGAATATTATTGGTTAAAAATTCGTTGATAATTGGTTGATTATTTTTATTCATCTATATCTGTAATATTTATTTTTGGTTTGTTTTTTAAAATTGTTCACCTATTCCAATGTCATTTTATACCTCCTTTCAATTATTTCATTTATCTCCTACTATATAATAACATGATTATTTCCTTTTACTAACGCCAAGAAGCCAAGCTTTTACTACTAGTTTAATATAAAATGCTACTTATATCTTTCAAATTGCCCAATGCGCTAACTAATTCGTCGTTATCGATTTTTACACGGATAAATTTTATCAGATTCTGCTCGTTCTTTTTATTAATCCTTCTTTAAATGGATTAGGAAGAGTGAACATGTTTTAAGAACTTTTAATTTTAACTTTTACTTAATTATTTTTTTTTTTTAATAATTTTAATAACAGTCAAACTATTTGTTAACCAATTTACCATTCTTGAACAATTGATTTAAATACAATATCAAAACATTAAAGCAATAACAAATAATATCAGATTCTGTTGTGCATAAATTTTTTTAAAATACGAACCGCAAAGGAGGTTTATTGTAACATCTCAAAAATCTATTTATAATCTATATTTGGGGTTGCATTAAAATTATGTCATATATCTTCTTTACAATTCATTTGGTCGATCTTTTAACTGGGTAGTTTTAGAAAAAGTCAAGTAAAGGAAATAATTTGTGGGGGAAAGGCTAACTTATTTGATTATTCGGGATGTAATTTTTTTTAGTAAACAACAGAAAAAACATCATTTTTAACAATCAATAAAATTAAGTTTATTCCTCTGTTAACGCGCGTCGGCTGATTGCATGATAGTTTTGTACTTGGGTAAATTAACCTTTTTTTCTATTTGCTCATAATTACAAATTTATTACGAATTATAAATTGTTTACAAATGTTTTGTGAAAAAATAATTTAAAGTGCATTTTTAATTTGCTTAAAGCGTGTTACACAATAAACAAAGATAAGATTAGATGCTTTTGATAGGGATGTCAAAGATATAATATTATGTTTATATTAAATACGGTAAATTAAAAATAAATAATGACTTCATACAATGACTTAAATTCATATTTTACCAGATATATTTATATTTTATATGTATAAACATATATTTTTTTTTTTATCATAAAAGTGATAATAAAACATGGTTTTGTTCCATCAATTCCTATAATAGGGCTATAATGTACATCTTCTGAAATTCATAATGTATTCGTCTTATTTCCTAATTTCGATATAAATTAACGAATGATTATATTATATCAAACTAAACCATAACGAAAGTATATAAATAATAGAAAATAATGAAAATAATGAAAATAATGAAAATAATGTAATATGGAAGGTAACACGGAAGCGAGGAAAAATAAATATTCTCATTTATCTGATGGCGTAAATAAGAATTCTATCTAAGCCTCATATTAACTGCATAATGAAATGATGTTTTGATAAGATTAGATCTTTCAGTACTAAAATTGGTCAGGAATTTTTTTTATTTTTCTACAAACAATAAACATTTACCAAATTAAACATGGGTATGTCCGTTCATGTATTCATTATTATCCAAATTTTCCAAATATTTAAGAGTGTGTGAAAATATTGATTATTGAGTGGACGAAAAAAAATCGGTAACCGGGAGAAAAAAAAATTTTTTTTTTCCTTATCTTATTGTATTAAATTTTTTAATTAAATTTATGTAAATCTGGCTAAACCTTTGAATGAACAACTTCATATAAATAGGACGGCCTCGAATTGCCCCATGCCTTTGCTTCCTTTTAAAAGTATATGATGTTCATTTAGAATTTTCTTTGAAAAATGACGACAAACTTTGATGTATGATATTCACCTGAAAATAACAATAAAGCAATATTACAAAAAAATTATTTCAGATCATGTGATGTCAAAAAGTTTGTCATCATAATATTTTGATTTTTCAATTGTTTTATTTATTTATTTGACTTATTTATTTCATTTTCATATTTGTTTATATTTGTTTATATTTTATCTTCAACAAAATTCAATTTTAAACAATTACACCTTTGTTGTGATGCCCCCCAAACATTTAAAGAGAGTGGGTGGTGCTGTATGCATTCACAAGCAGTAAATAATTACAGGGTCATATAATTTAAGCTAAAATGATTCATATGTGCATTTAGGAAGGAATACTTTTATAGAAGTGCATTTTAATTAATTACATATGTGTGCATTTAAATTATTATAATAAAAAAAATATATAGAAATGAAAAAAAAAAAGTGAAAAAATTTTTATTATATTTCTTTTTTTTTTCTTCTTAATTGATCTTTAATAAATTTTCTTGCTTATAATTTGTATATAATTTATATAATATACATTTGTTATTACTTGTTCAAATTTCTTTATAGTTGAATATTAAATATATTACATTAAATGTATTATATTACATATATTAAATATATTATGTTATATATATNATTTATTTCATTTTCATATTTGTTTATATTTGTTTATATTTTATCTTCAACAAAATTCAATTTTAAACAATTACACCTTTGTTGTGATGCCCCCCAAACATTTAAAGAGAGTGGGTGGTGCTGTATGCATTCACAAGCAGTAAATAATTACAGGGTCATATAATTTAAGCTAAAATGATTCATATGTGCATTTAGGAAGGAATACTTTTATAGAAGTGCATTTTAATTAATTACATATGTGTGCATTTAAATTATTATAATAAAAAAAATATATAGAAATGAAAAAAAAAAAGTGAAAAAATTTTTATTATATTTCTTTTTTTTTTCTTCTTAATTGATCTTTAATAAATTTTCTTGCTTATAATTTGTATATAATTTATATAATATACATTTGTTATTACTTGTTCAAATTTCTTTATAGTTGAATATTAAATATATTACATTAAATGTATTATATTACATATATTAAATATATTATGTTATATATATAATGTTGTTAAATATATAATGTGAAATAAATTATAAAGATGTTTTAATTATAAAATTTCAATTAGTGAAAATGTCATAAATTATAATAAAGGTTTCTTTTTTTTTTTTTGCAAAAACTTGAAGTTTAGATGGCTAAATTTATTATTTGATAAGTTAGGAGACTACATATGTATAAATAATAGAAAAAACTCTTACAAAAGAAAACTCAACCTTAATGTTAACTTTAAATAAATTTTATTCAATCAAAATAAAAATTTGGTTCTAAAATAAAACTTATTTTTTTTTTTTGTATTCAGAATATTTGAATAAGTAATTCTTTTATTCCCCTTTTCTTGTTTCTTAATTGTTAATCATATTAATAATTTAAATAATTTGTTTCTATTTTTTTTCATTAATTAAAATTTATAAATATTGAATTATTTATTTACAAAATTAGAAACTCATTAGCTAATCTTTATATGGGGATTTATTGAGTGTATCAAATAGTAAAAAATTGCTGATAAAATATTTTTCCCCTAATACTTTCATTGACCAAATTTTATATTTATTAAATATTTTTTTTACCAATCATTACTATCAGATTCCTCACATGGGATAGGAGCAGATAGAATGAGTAATAAAATGAGTAATAAAATGAGTAATAAAATGAAATAGAATGATTAGATTAAACGAGTGAATAGAATGAATGCTGGGGTGACCTAAAATTTTTTTTTTTTTTTTTTAATTTACTCAATGTTTTATTTGTAGGATAGATGTATGATGTTTTTCCTCTTTACTTTCTATTTCATGTTTTTCATGTTTCTCGTTTCTCGTTCCTGGGTGGTTGATTTTTACATGCCATATCACTTTTCTTGTGTCGATCTTTTATAAAATATGCAGTGATTTTCTTTTTCCTTTTTCTCTGTTTATTTTTAGTTCAAAAACAGTCAAAGACCAAATATATGCGAATCTTTGTTTTACTCACTATCTTATATTTTTTATATTTGACCTTCGCTTACTAGATCTTACATTTCCTTCTTTATGTGATAGATCATCTTCCTTTTTCCTTTTCTTTTTTACATTCATATCTTCCTCTTCTAATTCTTTTAATTCTTCAATTTCAGCATTAACTTTTCCACTAGTATTTCTATGTCCATTTGTTTTAGCTTCTGCGGATGGGATAATTACTTCTGGGTCAACAGGATAAAGTCCATATTGTTGATAAAGTTGAAAAACTGCTTGTTCTATTTTTCGAATTGTGTATTATAATAAGGTAGATTTTTTTTTTAAAAAAAAAAAAAANTGTTTTTCATGTTTCTCGTTTCTCGTTCCTGGGTGGTTGATTTTTACATGCCATATCACTTTTCTTGTGTCGATCTTTTATAAAATATGCAGTGATTTTCTTTTTCCTTTTTCTCTGTTTATTTTTAGTTCAAAAACAGTCAAAGACCAAATATATGCGAATCTTTGTTTTACTCACTATCTTATATTTTTTATATTTGACCTTCGCTTACTAGATCTTACATTTCCTTCTTTATGTGATAGATCATCTTCCTTTTTCCTTTTCTTTTTTACATTCATATCTTCCTCTTCTAATTCTTTTAATTCTTCAATTTCAGCATTAACTTTTCCACTAGTATTTCTATGTCCATTTGTTTTAGCTTCTGCGGATGGGATAATTACTTCTGGGTCAACAGGATAAAGTCCATATTGTTGATAAAGTTGAAAAACTGCTTGTTCTATTTTTCGAATTGTGTATTATAATAAGGTAGATTTTTTTTTTAAAAAAAAAAAAAAGAAAAGAAAAGAAAAGAAATTATTCTTTAAAAAGGACCTAATTTCTTGCCTTTGTCCTTTGCTTCGATCATTAAATCCATGTCTGGATCACATGGTGGAAGTTTCTAATTCAAAAAAAAAAATTCATTTACTTCTAGTAAAAGCTAACTAAAGTTCGATTATTATTTTACCTTAACTCGAACAGAATGTGCTCTTTTTTCCATGAGATTTTTAGCTCCTGGACGACCTTCAGAATAATGTTGTTTTGGTTTTAATCCTTTATTCGTCCAAGTTTTGTTTATTTCTGAGAATAAAATAATATATTAATATGAAAATTTTTTCTGAGTAAAAATTTTTGAAGTTTTTACCTGGTATTAGAGCTAACAAGTCTTCATGTGATAGTGTTCCAGGATTTAAACTGAATAATCATGATAAAAATAATTTAAGAACGAACCAAAGAACATTAAACTAATATAAATTACTTAAATTACCTATGATGATGCCTAGACGTAAGGATTTTCGTGTATATAAAGAATTAAAAAATAATAAAATTAACAAAAAAAAATCTATACTTCCATTTCAAGTGTTTCAAGTTTCCTATTCTTACCAATCCAAAACCAATGGAATTTTTAATTTCTTACAAATTGGTAATAAATCTTCTACAGAATAACCAATTTCATCATTTTCCAAAACTAAACGATTTTTAATTTTTTTATTCAGTTTTTTATAATTTCCTTCAAATCGTTTTAAGGTTGCCGCTTTATCACCATATGAACCACCCATATGAATAATCATTATCGAATCTAAAGGTAGATTCATTAAATTTAACATATCCGCATGATAAGAAAGTTCGGTTGTCGTACGTTGAATTACTTCCTGGCGTGGAGAACCTAATTGATTGTATTGTCCTGGATGTGTTGTCTTTTTTAAATAGAAAGAGATATTGATTACAAAAAAATGCAGCGCAGAATTTCATATGTATAAAACATTTGGTTATTACCAATCTATGACCATTTCGTGCAGCGAATTCCCCAACAACTTTCAATTCTTTAGCAGCATAATCTAAGGAATATCTAAATTGATAATTGATCACATGATTGTTGCGCTTTGAGCAAAAAAAAATTTTATATTAATTTTTATTGAAATATAGTATTTACCCATATATCTCATGACTGGCAAACGGAAACATTCCAGACGAGATTCTCATGAATTTAATGTTATGCTCTGAAATATTAATATTATTATTATTTAATGATCAATTGTAAGTAAGTAAACAAACGATCTTTAAGCAAACGTAAATCAATCATTATGTAACATACTTTCGTTGAACTGGATAATAATTCATTAAAACTAAAAAAGGTAAGAAATCCGTTTTTTTTTTTCAAAACAATAAAAATGGGTACTCGAAAAAAACGCAATAAATAACTGTTAATAAGGCCATCAAATCTTTCGCATTCTATAAAGAAAAACCAAATATGAGTAAATCGATCAATTCTTCGTATAACAACTAAGTAATACCTGTCGACCAAGTTCTTTAACATAATTTAATCCTTTTTCCTTAATAGTACTAATTCTACAAGTGCGAGAACAAAATATAGGCGGTTTCTGATTTCTTAAATATACATTTAAACATCTAGAAAACGAATTTATTTGGGATAAAATAAACTCATTTTTATAAATGATTCGATAGTTTAACGTTTTTTAACGTTTGTCAGTTAACATACGCATATCCAAGTCGACCTTTAAAATTCGTAGCACTAGTCATGACTTCTTTATTTTCATTATCATCCTCCATTTACAACTTCTTTTTTATATATAAAAAAATATATAACTGGAATTAAAAAACTCGGATCTTTTGTAATTTTTTTTATTCAGAATGAATAATCTTGATTATGTCATCAAAATTCCAATACAGCCATTTTTACTTATTAGAATGAAACTTTTTTATGAAAAATATTCATGATTAGTAAAAAGAAACGATTAATTGTTTTTTTTTTTTTTAAGATATCTAAAGTAGCTAGTTTATTTATTGTAAAAATTTCAAGTTACATATAATAAAAAAAATTCACATATAAAACCGAGACGATTAATTGTAATAATAACTTGAACGATTTTTAAATTTTTAGTATTTTGGTAAGATTTTTGAACCTATCGAGTAGATCGCGAATGGTTTTTAAATTATTACACCTAATGTAGGATTTTCTTTCCAAAATTTGTCTCCTATAATATCATCATGTAATATTAATGCAACTTTTTTTTTCCTTGTAACTTCCATTCCATTTTCACAAGTTGTTTTAACATCAACCTAAATGATATTTTGATATGTATGAAAGGTCAAGTAAGAAAATTTCCAAAATAATAATGATTTCAGAATTACTTACCTCTTTTCTAATTATAACTGAACCTTTTCGGAACATCTCCGGCAAATTATTATAATTAATCTTAAACTGCGAAAAAAGTAATTCATTCTTTTCCGAAGATATTGTACCCTTTGTATCATCAAAATGTTTAAAAAGAAAATTATCAAAAATGTTTAAAAAAGAAAATTCAAAACTAAAATTTCAGATTTAAAATATTAGATTACCCTTAACGCATTTTCTGCTTCGGATTCAGTCTTTCCTGATATAACTAAAGCCCAAAAACACGTGTTATACAAATTGTTAATGTGACCTAAAAAAATTCACATATATATATAAATTTCATATATAAAAGAAACAAAAATGCGTGTCTTGTTTAATTTTATGAACCGCACAATCTACTTGTCTCCAGCTTAAATAATCTCTAAAGTTATTATCGGCTGGATACAATACAGCGCGTCCATCAAATGAAGGAGGATAAAGTAATTCTTTCTGCGGAAAATAATTTTTCCAATAAAAGACATAATTTGATGTAAACAAACTAACAATCGTAGAAACAATTTTTCTAATAGCAGAAATAATTTAAAATAATTAATTACTCGAATTTTAAAATTCATAATGAATATATATTGTATTGTTAAATTATTTACGTTTCACGTCGACCATATAGTGCACAATCCTTTTTTAATACAAAACTTAACAAAAAATATGTATTTGTCAATGATCTGGTAGTTAAAAAATAGGTATATATATATATATATTAAAGAAGATTTCGATTGCTTATTTTTAGAATACCTGTATTCGTCACTTTGTCCGTATGCCAGTACAATATCATGAATATCATTCATTACGGAAACTGCACATTTATTCATAAGATTTAAAGCGTCTTGATCATTGGGCTTTTTAAACTTGTGTTGGTCCGAAAATCTAATCATCTTTGAGTGATGAGTTGATCATCTTCGAATGGTGAATGATACTCAAAAAAAGTGAAAAATCACATTACTTATGAAATCCGCGGCCATCTATTCGGACGACCAACCATGTATTTGGAAGAAGTACATCATTCTTTTCAAATTGTTTTACATATTCGTATTTTGATTTTGCCATATTTTTAATAAGAAATGTATTTGTTTTCACGAAATTTCTTTAAATAAAAAATAATTGCTATTAAGGAGAGAGAGTTTGGTGTTGCTTTGTATTTTCCTATACTAGAAAAAATTGGTTGAATAAGTACACTAGCTTAATATTTTATTACTTTCACATATTGAAGAAGAAAAACTATTTCAGATTCGCCTATATTTCGTCTTCAGTTACAGGTAAACAAGTTTCTAGGTTGACTTCTTACATCGACACTGAGAACTTTTTATTTGCTTGCAACCGTCTTTCGGTTACCAAAGATCTCATCATAATAATAACAAATTTTATTATAATTACTAATTAAAAAAAAACTAACCTGTCATTAATATTAGTTTATATTAGTTTAGGAAAAAGAATAAAAAAAATAAAAAAATCGGAAAGATTTTTTTTATAATAAAAATTGTGCTTTAAATCACGTGTTAAATATGATCTACTATTCTAAAATCATATACAAAATTTACATTTTATATTGTTAATCTATAACTCGTCAGCTAATTTCTCCATCAAACTTTGTACATGTCCAACACTTTCAAGATAATGATTTGCTTCGGTTTGTTTCTTTCCAACAGTACTCGTGAAGCAATTTGGTAGCATCTCTTTCAATAAAGTAAATACCGGTTCATCAGTTTTACCATCTCCAATACATAAAACAAAATCTACATCATGTAATTGTTTTAAATCTCTAATAATGGTTCGGACAGCAGTTGATTTGTCTACAGATGAAGGTCGAACTTCTAAAGTTTTATTACTACCCAACACAATCTAAAATTTTTTTTTATTAAAAAAAAAAAATTAAAAGTTTTATAATTTATATAATTTATGTATACGTATATTTATGAAGTAATTATTTTAAACCAACTTACTGTTAAAGCCATATGACTTAAAAGTTTCTCCAAATTAACTTGAAGTTCCGTCGCCTGCCAACTTCCAAATTCTGATTCGGCGTTTCGATAATTCCACGTTAGATTAATTTCCTTCTCTTCGATGCAAGAGCCAGGTGTTCTTTCCATATAATGATTAAATAAAGGAAGAATTTTTTCTTTCCACGCGGGATCAATTTGTTCAACAAGTCTATACCAACTATTAGTTTCTTCCTTAATGGTTCTTCCTTCAGGAAGACAATTCAAGACGGGATCTAATTTTTCTTTTAAACATGGTGGATGCTTGTAAAAACATCCATGCTCAGCAGAAAGACCAACTTCAGCTGATTCAAACCATTTGTCAAGATGTACACGTTCACGACCAGATAATATATAAATATATACGTTTGGTTTACTTTGAAGATTTTTAAGAATCGAGAGAACATTTATAGATGGATTAGCCAACTCTGGTAATCTATGCATGGCAGTTAGAGTACCCTCATAATCTAACAAAATAACCCGGTTTTGTGCATTCTTTGCCGATTCTATTACTTTATCAAAACTCAATCGCGGCTTTTGGGTATGAACATTATATTCCTCAGAGACACGCTAAAGAAATAATAATCAATTAAAAGTTTTGATTTCAGAGTATAGAATAATCATTACATTTCTTTACTTTTAAAGATTAAAATTGAAATTCAGATAAATAGTTACCTTCAATTCCTTAACGAAGCTAGTTCCCCAATATGCAGCTGTATATTTTGTAACATATCGATATAATTTCTGATAATTTGATTTACGCAAATGTTCTGGCATGGTTACAGCCTCAAGAATAGAATTAGCAAGTTCTTCAGTATTCCAAGGGTTTACGATAATAGAACCTGAAAAATAAATAAAATTTTATATCAATGAATTTATGGAATTTATGGAATTTATGGAATTTATGGAATTTTGGAATTAAGAATAAAACAATACTTACCATTCAAAGATTGAGCAGCACCTGCAAACTCACTGAGTATCAATACACCATGTCTTTGTTGCTGACAACATACATATTCATAAGAAACTAAATTCATGCCATCTCTTGTAGAAGATATAAGACAAACATCGGAAACTGCATATAATGAAACCAACTCCTCGAAAGTAACAGATTTATGCATAAAGTGAATTGGCATAAATTCTACAGTACCAAATTTTCCATTTATTCTTCCAACTAATTCATTAACTACAGCGCGTAAATCTTGATATTCCTCAACATCCTGTCGAGAAGGAACAGCTACTTGGACAAGTACAATTTTTCCTACCCATTCTGGATGTTCACTCAGAAATACTTCTAAAGCGTGAAATTTTTGTGGGACACCTTTGATATAATCCAAACGATCTACACAAACAATAAGTTTGACACCTTTGAATTTTTCCTCTAAAACTTTAATTCGATTTTGAATTTTTGGTTGGTTTAAACCCTAAGAGTAAAAATGTACGCGCATCATGGAAAAATTAATCGAATATTATTGGATCATATTATAATTACATACGGTATCGAACGAACAAATATTTTCTAACATAATTATTAAGTTCAGCGTACTTCGACAAATTTGTCAGGATCGATTCCTATGGGAAATGTTCCAACATGTACATGCCTATCTTCATAATCAATACTATTGGGCATAGTTGATAATCCTAAAATACGAGTACATGATGATAAAAAGTGACGAGCATAATCATACGTATGAAATCCAATAAGATCAGAACTAAGAACCCCGTTAAGAACTTCTTTTCGGACAGGTAAAATTCTAATTAAAATGTTTAAAATGTTTAAAATGTTCAAAATTTAAATTATCAAAATCATTCACAAAAATTTCATAAAAAAAAAGAAATTTGATAACTTACCTATAAACCTCATTACTAGGAAATGGGGTATGTAAAAAGAAACCAATTTTAACATTTCGTTTACTCTCTCCAGTTCTTTCTCTTAACATACTTGGTAATAACATCAGATGATAATCCTGAACCCAGACAAGATCACCATCTTGAACGATATTATTAATCGCATCAGCGAAAAGACCATTGACTTTTTCATAAGCTTCCCAGTCTTCTTGATTAAAGCTAATTTCACCAGGATGATAATGAAACAATGGCCATAATATTGAATTAGAAAAACCATTATAATGACGATCAGATAATTCATCATCAACATAAACGGGAAGACAAGAATGCTGTTCCAATTTAGTAGAAACCATTTTTCTTTCTTCTTCCGGGATAAAGAGCCCTGATCATATAATAAATTATAAATAAATTATAAATTAATTATAAATTAATTATATATAAATTATAAATTAATTATAAATTAATTATAAATTAATTATAAAATTAATTATAAATTAATTATAAATTAATTATAAATTAATTATAAATTAATTATAAATTAATTAAATTAATTATAAATTAAATTATATATATATCATATATATAAATTATATATAAATTATATAAAATTAGTTTAGGGAAGTAATAACTATTTAACTCGAGTTAGACTTCTACGAGTGATATTTAAAACAGTGACATACTAATAATATTAATAATAAAAACTGACCAGGCCATCCTATCCAAGTGAATGCCATCATTTTTTTCAAACCACTGAGGGCGCTCACCAAACCTCCGGAAGACATTTTAAGGGAATAGTCACCGCCAGTTTTTGTTATAGTAATAGGTAAACGATTGGATACTACTAATAACCTGGTTACTTTTTCATCAAAGGTAGGAAAAATAGAGTTACCACTTACATTCGACATTTTTTTTAAAAAAAAAAAGAAAAGATATTTGATATTTGTAATTTGTAATTTTTTGAAAAAATCAAAGTATATAATCAAAATGTGAGATTTCGAAAAATGCAAGATTACTCTGATCACTCGTAAATTTAAAGAACGGAATCAGCTGCATTTTGTATTATATTTATTCACATGCAGTATTACCAAACCGAATGCCCCGTTCCCCCCAACTTAACCAAATTTGAATAATTTCGCTAATTGTATATCAATTAATTTTCCGAACGAGATTAACCGAATAAAATAGTTGGCACTTTTTGTACCATCATTCAAAAAGAGAAATCATCGTGGGCGTAATAACATGTGAGTTTTTTTTTTTTCCAAATATAAATTTTAAGTTTCAAAAAAAATAACTTACTTCTCGGATAGAGGTATAAAAATACTAATATTTCTTTTTCTGTTAAACACACCATAAAATAGTAACGATTTCAAAGTTTTTTTTTAAAACTAAAATATTTTTTTTAGTGTCGCCAGAGTTTGCATGTCAGTGCTTATTTCATGACTGTAGTACCCTCATCGGTCAATTTTATAAATACTTTATTGTAGGTAACATAATCTCATAAAAGCAAAGCACAAGATAGCAAAAAGTTTCGTGTAAGATACTACTATAAAATTATTATTATCAGAAAAGCGGAATATCTATTATTTTTTTCATAACAAATAAATATAATTTATTTTTCGTAACAAAGTTATAAAATGAAATGTTTATTTTTGAAAAAAAAAAAAAAACAAAAAGATAAAGTTTTAGTGTACCACTTCACAACGAGATGACACGTGTATTCATATTACATATTTTTTATATTTTTATATTTTTATATTTTTATATTTTTNTTTTTTTTTTTTCCAAATATAAATTTTAAGTTTCAAAAAAAATAACTTACTTCTCGGATAGAGGTATAAAAATACTAATATTTCTTTTTCTGTTAAACACACCATAAAATAGTAACGATTTCAAAGTTTTTTTTTAAAACTAAAATATTTTTTTTAGTGTCGCCAGAGTTTGCATGTCAGTGCTTATTTCATGACTGTAGTACCCTCATCGGTCAATTTTATAAATACTTTATTGTAGGTAACATAATCTCATAAAAGCAAAGCACAAGATAGCAAAAAGTTTCGTGTAAGATACTACTATAAAATTATTATTATCAGAAAAGCGGAATATCTATTATTTTTTTCATAACAAATAAATATAATTTATTTTTCGTAACAAAGTTATAAAATGAAATGTTTATTTTTGAAAAAAAAAAAAAAACAAAAAGATAAAGTTTTAGTGTACCACTTCACAACGAGATGACACGTGTATTCATATTACATATTTTTTATATTTTTATATTTTTATATTTTTATATTTTTATATTTTTTCTTTTTTTATATTTTTATATGTATTTTAATTTTTTATATTTTTTAACATTAAAGATTGAGTATATTTATAGTTGATCCACCAAAAATTATCAAAGCAGGAAGTAAGCAAGAATCATCATCAAAGCAAAAGTCATCAACATGAAACAATTCCTATCAAAAATATGTAATAATAAACTCAATAATTCAAATAAATTGATTTTAATTAATTAAAATTTTTTATTAAGAGCATCTTTAAATTATATATATATATATTTTTAAAATTTTTTAACCAAAAATTCCATATTTATAAGCAACATAACCAATTAAAACTACTAACACAACAGGTAGATAATTGCTAATATATAGATCGATAGATAGATAGATATATATATATATATATAAAAATAAAATATAGAAAGTAAATTAACATAAAAAAAAAAGAAAGAGATATATATATATTTAACAAATTGTAATTATAAAGTTTCTAAAAATTTCCCACCTTAGTGATCCATCTTCTGAAGATGGTGATGGGGATGGTTCGGGTTTTGATGAAAGGGGTGGTTCGGGTTTTGATGAAAGGGGTTCCTAATAACGTCATATGATAATAAATAATTGCTGACCATATTTTATCAAGGAAACTTATTTTTTTCCATTACTAACCCCCACTACATCTCCAATTTCAAGAGATTTTAAAATTTCACGAGCTTCATCCGAGTGTCCTATGGATTCAAAAGAATCTGTGGCATCCAGACCACCTTCTCCCATAAGAACTTCTTCACCCCCAGGATGCTATCAAAACATAATATTAGATATGATTAGAAAATGGTTTATTCTTTATTTATGAACGAAAATGCAATTTACATATATTAAAACATATTAAAATATATTGTATTGTATTATGATAATAAAGTGGTAGAAGAAGGAACAGAAGGAATAAAAATAATATAAGAAAACAAAAATAAATATTCACCTCATCTTTAAATTTCGTTACGTCAACAACTTTGCCATTGACGACAAAATAAAGGGGTTTATTATCTTTACCATTATATTTTTCCGAAAGTTCGCTGTATGTGAATTGTTTAGACATGATTAAAAAAGTGATAAAAAGAACAAAATTTTCATTTTTATTAAAAAAAAATTGTTAGTTTTATATAGACTATAATCATCATCATAATCATAATAATGGACAATTTCTATTGGTCAAATGATTCATATAATAAACATTATTTCTATAGTTGGTATTCCGAAGAATTGCATGTGATAAGGTTTATCTACTACAATCTAGCTGTTAGGGGATATGGGGACAACTTATTTATATGATTATTAAATAATAATATTTATTCATTTCGAAGTCCCCACCTTTGAATGAAATTTCACCCCGTAATGCGATAATAAGATCCACTAATATCCGTTCATGTAAATTTTATTCATTTAAAAAAAAACGGATCGGCTTTTAAAAACCCTTAAATATTGTGGTTTTTCTGTTATAAAATAGTATTAAAGTTCGAGAAATAAATTACTAGTTAAATTGATAATAACTTATAAAAATTTAATCTAATAATGCAAGCATATAATAATAACTAAATTCAAGTAAAAATAGTTCCGTAAACCTTAAGATCGGTTGCTCTATATTTGTAATCAAATTTTACGCGGGTGATCACTATATGTGTAACCATAAATACGAAAATCCATAAAAAACTTATTTTATAATTTTATTAATTAAAGTGTTTTATTATGAAAATCGGGGCGAAATAAATGTATGACTATATTTGGATTTCATATTATATAAAAAATGTCAAAATTGTTTTCATAAAATAATATAATAATTAAAAAAAAATTACTATTATTATTATTATTATTATTATTATTATTATTATTATTATTATTATTATTATTATTATTATTATTATTAAAATTAAAATTAATAATAATAATAATTATAAAAAAATATTATAATAATTAAATTAATAATAATTATAAAAATTAATCTGATCCTAATCTCTGTCCGCTACCCCATCGATGTCTAATTTCTCGACTTTCGGAAGATTGATTTCCCGAAGTTGGTGGAATAACTGTTCCAAAGGATGTTCTTATTCCGCCACCACTATTAATACTCACAGGAGGAGGTGCAAAAATACGATATAACCATTGAGGAGTATTTAAAAATCTTGGTCCCCCACTGGCTGGATAAAGATCGTATAAAAAGTAAAATATATGTCCAGTAATTATTCCAATAAGTGTATCCCAGGGTATACGACCTCCCATTTGTAAGGAATCAAATGCTAAAAGAACCCAAGGAAAATATGCTCCCTTTAAATAATGTAATAATAGATTGATTTTAATAATTATTATTCCTTCATTCTGTTACTTGATAAATAATTAAAAGTTGTTATTTTTATTTTTCACCTTGAATCTTAATCCAAAGATAAAATTTACTATTGAATCACGATATTGTTGAGACCATAAATATATAATTGACATAAAAAGAATTTGAGTAAGGTTCCGTATTTCAAATAACCAACCGGCTATCTAAAAATAAATCCAAAATTCGAAAAATTTAAAATTAAGGATGAAAATCACGTTAATTATTATATTATATTTTTAATAAATTATTAAAAAGATTATTTGAAAAAAAAAAAAAAAAAA
>PQFF01000543.1:1086-13800 GCA_003547095.1 Diversispora epigaea | reverse complement strand
ACTACTACTACAACTACTACTACAACTACTACTACATCTACTACTACTACTACTACTACTACTACTACTACTACTACTACTATACAACTACTACAACTACTACTACCATCATCTTTATTATCTTCTCTACAATCTCATCATATAAAAAAATTATATATTTCTTTCATGGGTTTTCCTTAGGAACATCTAATACATACTGTGAATCAACTAATCGTTCAGCATTTTCATCATCGTCAAAAGTAAGTTTATAACGTGGTGATTTTGATTTTGGAGTTAATTTACTTGGAGGAGTTACCACAAATGCTCTATAAAAACAAGTTGTAGTAGGATATAATGCAATAACTAAATGTGAAGTAGGAAATTCTGGTAATTGCATTTCACCAGGATTGGGAATTTCTATAACATTCTTAGCGAGAACGGTAAAACGTCTAAAAAATAATAAAAATAATAAAAATAATAATAGTAATAATTTTAAGGATACTTGTAAGTCCTGTAAGTGGCGGGTTCAACAATGAAAATATCAAAAAACAATAATATACGTGTTATTTAACTTACTCTCCGGGTCTATTGGATGCCTCATCTTTATCAGCGTCTTCCACCTCATATCTGTATTTTCATAAAATTAAATAAATAATAAATAAATGAATAATAATATAGATGAATAATAATAATAAATAAACTAATAATAAAATATAATTAATTTACTGTTTAATATCAGCTCGGTAACCAACAACTGTTGCTAAGATCCAATTCTCTTCTGGATCTTTGGATTTGGGTGCTTTGGCTGCAACCTATGATATAAATAATATTATTATCTTTTTAAATAATTATTAACGACAATACTAAAAAGAAAGAATCCTTACAGGTGTCCCATTCTTTATAATATTTTTTGGTAAAGTTCTAATATAAAATGAATATAAAATATATAAAATGAATATTAATTAATTAAAAAAAAATAAATAAATAAATAAAATACACACAGGACATGCACACACACACACACAACACCCACAACACATATCAACACATATGTACATACGCCTTTGTCTTCTTTAACTGTTTCTTATCGTTATTCCCTATTATTGTCCCATCATTATCTCGCTTTTTGGATCTTTTATATGTTTCTTCACTTGTTAATTTTGGAGCTAACAAAATTAAATTATTAAAATAATTATTATTATTATTACTATTATTATTAAAATATTCTATTTCAAATATAAAACAAAAGAAATTGCATACTTTGTGATAACACTTTTGTAGCTTGTGTATGTAATGCAAGTAATTTATCAATGTCTTTACTTATTGTTTTAGCCATTCTTAATAAAAATATAATAAAAATATAATAAAAAATATAATAATAATAATATAATAAAAATATAATAAAAAAAATGTAATAAAAATATGAATTATTTAAATTATTTAAATTATTTAATTATTATTACATTCAAAAATGTCATCTTATATAAATTAAAAGCCTACTCTTCTTCTCGAACTGACTGATCAATGGCCTTTTTATATAACCCTTTAAGTTGATCTCTAACCTCTGGTACTACTCTACAAGCTAATGAATGTTTATAAATATAATAAATATCATGAATATCATGAATGTTTTTTTTTTAATTTATCAATCGAGACAAGACAAATAATATATATTTTATTCTACTTTGATGAATTGTGTCATGATACTGATTTATAGATTTAAGTAATTCAACCCCCTCATCTTCAATTTTTTCTAGTTTGATTAGATTATTATTTATACGAACAGCCAATGCATCTTCATCTTCTGAAATGCGTGAAGAGTCTTTACGATAATCCATTATAATGAGTTTTTTTTTTTCCAAGTGTAATGATTGATGTGCTTACACAACCATTTTTCCAACATTTATTCTAAGAACCCATAATCATCACGTGGGATTCACCCGTGTGTTCCGCGATAAAAGGTTGGTGACCCTTGATATATATTATTTTCATGTGACAAAATAGTTATTTTTTTGATGCACCTATAAATAAACAATTATAGGCATATCAAAAAAATAACTACTTTTTTTACGTGCATCATAAAAAATAATCCCTGATCTATCAAAAATAAAACTTTTTCCCCGCTCAGGCTTTTAAATTAATTCACGTGCGGTTTCATGTGACAAATTTTTTTTTTAAAAATTCTGATAATTTTTTCATCCATAAAACTAAATTGATATAATTCCTATTTTGCTATTTGTATTTTCTTGTGTCATTATTATTTTGCTATTTAACCTTCCTCTTATTCTTTTTATTCTTTTTCTATTTGAAATCATTGTAATCTTACTATATTTTATCTGGTATGAAATTAAATTATTAGTAAAAACACTTATATTATATAACTTAATACAGAATATCTTTTTGATTTTACAGATTTATGTCTTATAATATCTTTGAAGAAGTAATTTCTTCTGAACTTTTTATATCTTTGCCTCTTGAAGTTTCTAATTGTTTTAAAATTAAAGAGTTAGAAAAAAATTATATTAAACTTATAAAGAATAGAATAAATTAAATTTACTATTATTATTTTTAAATGTTATTACATAATATTGAATTCTATTTATATATTATAAATTTCTGCCAAGAGATCTAATATAGAACCCATATCGATATATTAAGAAATAAGTCTTATTTTTTTCTTTTTATTAAAAAAATACAATTAATTAAATGCCTTTAAACTAATTGTGTTATAATTATTTTTTAAAAAAAAAAATTACTTTCTTAAAATATCTTATTAAATATTTGAAATATGTACAAAAAAAATTATTGTGAAATCTCAAAATTCTTATAGAAAACAAAATTTAGTATAACCTCAATCAAAATAAAAATTTTAACTAAAAATAAAATAATTGTAAAATTTAAATAATATTAAAAAAAAAATTTTTTAAAAAATCTCTTTTTTAAAATAACACATATAAAAAAATATATTTTTTTAAAGGAGTTTGTTTTTTGTCATATGAAATAATTTATTAATCAATTTATAAAAATTCAAAAATTAGTTAGATTAAAATTAGTTTAAAAACAGAATTTGTTATCTAGTATTATATCTATTTTTATTATAAATTTTAAGAACTTAAAATTTTTTAACATGTAAAAATTTTATTTGTCACCTTTTATCTGTCATTTAAAAAATCCAATACGACATATCACAAATATAACTATATATATTTTCAAATTAATTTTGGATTTTTAAGATATTTTGTTTTTTTGAAATTTATATAAAATTTATTTTATATATAAAAAAAGTATCTAATTACAATATCTAAGTAGTCAAAAAATTTTAAATTTAAGTAAAATAATTTCAATTTTTTTTAAAAAAAATTATAATTTCAAAATCCCAAAATAATTTTACATATAAGTATAAATATGATAAAAAACAAATTCCTTTTTTAAAAAATTAAAATAACTTATTTCTTTTCTTGTAACAGTTTAGATGGTGAAATAACTATTATATAGTAAATTAACTACAGTACAAATATATAATAACTCGATAACCACAGTATTACAATATAAATTGAAATTAGATGACAAAAAATTATAACAAAAATATATTACTTAATCCCTTAAACTGTAAACAATTCTGGGTAAATTTGTTCACAAATTTTTTTTTAAATATGTCACATATAAAAATTAATGGAAATTTCAGTTTATGTAATGAAATTTTTATTATAAATAACTGATTATCAATAACATGTGATCAAACTTAAAACTTTCGAACTACAGTGCGAAACCTCTATAATAGGAACTTAGAAAATCTTAAATAAAATTTAATCCACCGATCAGATTTCTTTTATATTATAGTATTTGAATGTATACATTTGGAGGAATCTATTTATGGAAAAAAAAAATTTTCTCAATTTTCTTAGTTTATGTAAGCACCATGTAATGTGATTTTAACCAATTAGAATTCAGGAATTCAAGAACACATGACCATATTATATTAATAAGGATTGTTATAAAAAAATCTATAAAAAATAAAAATAAAATTTTAATTATTTAATTTATTATAAATTATATCAGGTACACTATAATGAGATTTATATTTTTAACTGCATATTCTACCATTTTTTCAGTAATATCTTTTTTGTATATATCCATATATCTCTATAATTTACGTATATATTTTTATATTTTTAAAATGTATAAAATATCGGAAACTNCATATAAAAATTAATGGAAATTTCAGTTTATGTAATGAAATTTTTATTATAAATAACTGATTATCAATAACATGTGATCAAACTTAAAACTTTCGAACTACAGTGCGAAACCTCTATAATAGGAACTTAGAAAATCTTAAATAAAATTTAATCCACCGATCAGATTTCTTTTATATTATAGTATTTGAATGTATACATTTGGAGGAATCTATTTATGGAAAAAAAAAATTTTCTCAATTTTCTTAGTTTATGTAAGCACCATGTAATGTGATTTTAACCAATTAGAATTCAGGAATTCAAGAACACATGACCATATTATATTAATAAGGATTGTTATAAAAAAATCTATAAAAAATAAAAATAAAATTTTAATTATTTAATTTATTATAAATTATATCAGGTACACTATAATGAGATTTATATTTTTAACTGCATATTCTACCATTTTTTCAGTAATATCTTTTTTGTATATATCCATATATCTCTATAATTTACGTATATATTTTTATATTTTTAAAAGGTATAAAATATCGGAAACTGTTGAAAATTTTTTTTCAGACGAATTTCAGGTGAAATTACAATGGTTTTCTATTTTTAGTATATTCTCAAATTTGATGGGTATAATTAAATTGTATAACTTTAACTCCAGTAAAAGTTGATCAATTTTAATCAGATCAAAATTTTAACCAATGATTCTGAAAGCTTAGATTCTGGGCTATCATTTTCTACAGTTAGAATTTTTATTTCTATATTTGAAAAAAAAGTTTTAAGGCAAAATAGTTGATCAATTTTTATTATAACCAAGTTCCTATTATAGAGGTTCCGCACTGTATTATATAAAAGTCACATGATATTCACGTTTGAAAATTGATTATTTTTTAATAAAGTATCGATTTTATAAAAATTTACTCTTTATCTTTAAACATCTTCTTAAAAATTGATCGAAGCTGACTAAAATAATAATAGAAAATATAGAATTAATTATGATAAAAAAAAGTTACTATTATAAGCTTTGAGATTATGAAGTAAAATTTTAACTCTAAATAAGAGCAAAATAAATAATAATTTTTTTTTAAATTTGTAAAATTTGTTTTTACTAATTAACATTAAAAACATTACTAAATAACTTCAAAGTTGAGAATGAATCACATCTACCACAAAATTCTCACACCCATTACTTTAAAATTAACTGAATAATAAATTTTTAAAATTTATACAATAATTTTTTGAAATTTTAAAATATAAACAATTAGTATTTAGTTAAATTTAAAATAATGGGCATGAAAATTTTATGGTAGATGTGATTCATTCTAAACTTTGAGGTTACTTAATAATATTTTTAATATTTAATTAGTAAATAATTAATTTATATAGGTAACAATTATTTTTAAAATTTTTTAAAAAAAAATTCAACAAAAGTATTTTATTTTTAATTTTTTTTTGTACATATAATATTTTTATTAAATTTTAAAATTTTAAATAAAAATATATAATCATTATCTATAAAATTTACAAAAATAATTGGTCAATATTTAAAGAAATTATTAAAGGATTTATATTAATTTTTATAAAATGTAAACAAATTTACCCACAAAACAGTTTAAGAGATAATAATTAATTATAATTAATAATAACTATAAATATTTAATAATAATATATAAATTACAAATAACTTTATTTTTATATGTATATTAATTTATAAATAGTTTTGATCATATATCTTATATATACATATTGTTANAATTTGTTTTTACTAATTAACATTCAAAACATTACTAAATAACTTCAAAGTTGAGAATGAATCACATCTACCACAAAATTCTCACACCCATTACTTTAAAATTAACTGAATAATAAATTTTTAAAATTTATACAATAATTTTTTGAAATTTTAAAATATAAACAATTAGTATTTAGTTAAATTTAAAATAATGGGCATGAAAATTTTATGGTAGATGTGATTCATTCTAAACTTTGAGGTTACTTAATAATATTTTTAATATTTAATTAGTAAATAATTAATTTATATAGGTAACAATTATTTTTAAAATTTTTTAAAAAAAAATTCAACAAAAGTATTTTATTTTTAATTTTTTTTTGTACATATAATATTTTTATTAAATTTTAAAATTTTAAATAAAAATATATAATCATTATCTATAAAATTTACAAAAATAATTGGTCAATATTTAAAGAAATTATTAAAGGATTTATATTAATTTTTATAAAATGTAAACAAATTTACCCACAAAACAGTTTAAGAGATAATAATTAATTATAATTAATAATAACTATAAATATTTAATAATAATATATAAATTACAAATAACTTTATTTTTATATGTATATTAATTTATAAATAGTTTTGATCATATATCTTATATATACATATTGTTAAAACTATTGAATTAAGTCAAATGTAATTAAAATTAAAAAAAATTGGAGTTAAGTTAAAACAAATTTTGATTTTTACTAGTAATTGATACAATTAATTGAGTTAGATATAATTAAAATTAAAATTTTAAAAATTGAATTAAAGCCAAATTAATTTTGACAACATGTATAATCTTGTAACTATACTTATACACAAAATTATTTAATTATCTAAATAAATTCTTTAATTAAAAATACATATAACTAAATACTTTTTTTTATTTCTATATATAAAATAAATTCTATATAAATTTTAAAAAGATGAAATATCTCAAAAATCTAAAATCAATTTTGAAACATGTATACTTATAATATAACAAATGATAACATAAAGATAACACAATAATAATCACTGGTTAAATATTTATAAAATTTACACTATTATGTATCAGATAAGTATAGTATCTATATTTTTTTCAAACATAATATTCTGTAATTTTGATGTAATGTTAAATTTCCATAATTTTTTATATAATATTATAAAAATTTTTAAAAATTTTCAAAAATTATTGAAACATCAAAATTTTATAATATTACAAGTTATTGGAAAATTTTTTCAAATATAATATTTTATAATTTTAATACAATGTTAAATTTTGTAATTTTTTATATAATATTATGGAAATTTTCGAAATTTTTTAAAATATTAAAATTTCATAATAATACAAATATATTATTATTTTTAACATATTAAAAAAATTTTGAAAATTTTTAAAAATTTAATTCATAATCTATATACCAATCAGTGAAAATCAGCACTAAACAGGAATCTACAGTTTCTACTAAGTAAATTTTTTTTCTTTAAATTTATCAAGGAGAAATTTTTAATGAATATGAAAATTGAGGTTTTACTACTATAATAAATTATATAATATTTTCATAAAATTACATGAATTTAATGATATCTCATCACAAAAATGAACTTTCAAAAAAATTTTATAAGTGATTTACAAAATTTTTCCTATTTTTGACTAATAAATTTCACTAATTGGTAGCTGGATCACGAATAATTAATATTATAAGAGATTATCTCTTAAACTGTAAGTAATTCTAGACAAATTTACTTGTAAATTTTTCCTTAAATATATCACATATAAAAATTAATTGAAATTTCAGTTTATGTGATAAAATTTTTATCATAAATAGTTGATCATTAATAGCATATAATCAAACTTAAAACTTTCAAACCATCATATAAAAATTACATGATCTTCGCATTTGAAAATTGACTATTTTTTAATAAAGTACCGATTTTATAAAAATTTACTCTTTATTTTTAAACATTTTCTTGAAAATTGATTGGAGCTGGCTAAAATAATAATAGAAAATATAGAATTAATTATGATAAAAAATAGTTACTATGATGATTTTTGGGATTATAAAGTAGAATTTCAATTTTAAATAAGAGCAAAATAAATAATAATTTTTTTTTAAATTTGTAAAACTTGTTTTTACTAATTAATATTAAAAACATTACTAAGCAACTTCAAAGTTGAGAATGAATCACATTTACCACAAAATTTATTACTTTAAAATTAATCGAATAATAAATTTTTAAAATTTATACAATAATTTTTTAAAATTTTAAAATATAAACAATTATTATTTAGTTAAATTTAAAGTAATGGGCATGAAAACTTTATGGTGAATGTAATTCATTCTAAACTTTGAGATTACTTAGTAACATTTTTAATATTTAATTAGTAAATAAAAGATTTATATATATAGTAATTATTTTCAAAATTTTAAAATAAAAAAATTTAACAAAAGTATTTATTTTTTGTTTTTTTTTGTATATATGATATTATTATTAAATTTTAAAATTCTAAATAAAAATATATAATCATTATCTATAAAAATTACAAAAATAATTAATTAATATTTAAAGAAATTATTAAAGGATTTATATTAATTTTTATAAAATATAGACAAATTTATTCGCAAAATAGTTTAAAGGATAATATTTTAAAAATTTTTAAAAATTTTTGAAATTTAATTCGTGATCCATTTGCAGATCAATGAAAATTATCTGATTTATATATAAATTTTGGAGATAATTAAATTATAAATAAAATAACTTTTTAAAATCTTGTATTTTCTAATGTCAAAATATAAAAAATATTTAATTACGTTAGTTTCACCCAATGTAATAATAAAAAATTTACATTTCAAAATAAGTTGTTATAATTGATAGGGTTTTCAACTATCAACTAAAACAGAAAATTTGACTTTACTATATTTTATTAAATTATATATAAAAACTTAATTAATCTTAATAAATATAACTTTATAATAGAAGTTTTGAAACTACATCTAAATATAAATCAATACCAAAATATATTTGCAAGTAATATTCAAAATAAATTATATCAAATACTTACTGTTATAATTTGTAATATATATAAAAAAATTTTTAAAACAGAAACAAATTTTAAAAACTAGTAGTAATGGGTTTTAATATGTTTACTATTTCTAATGTACTACTTCAGAACTTATAATTTTGATCATGTTTCTTTTTTCTAAACAAATTACAAATTTGAATTATGAATATAGAAAAATCTAATAGATCTAAATGAAATTTGATTGATATTGGTTACAAAGTAACTTTTATATATACATTTAAAAAACAAAAATATATTTTTGTTCAAAAAAAAAATAATAAATGCATCTTTTTGATTTATACAGGAACAAATATAAAATTATATTTCTTTACTGAATACAATTTCAAATTTTTGTAGAAAAAAGTTAAAATATTACAACAATATAATAACAAACTTTTTTTTAATTTAAAGGAACTTCAAACACAACATTTTATTAATTCTTTATGTGTATCTAGTTGTATATTGAATGATTGAAATAATAATGATATAATAGAATCAATTTTTATATATCATTTTAAATGTAGAATTTTAACAAGTATAAATTAAAAAAAAATTTTCAACTAGTAACTTACTAAACTATTAATAATTATTGAATTAAAATTCCAATTAAAAAAATTGTATCTATCTAATCATAAAATTAATGAATGTGAATTTAAAACTTGAAAAACTATATCAGAAATTAAATAAAAATATTCTAGTACATTTTATAAATATCGTTTTATAATATTCTATAAACGCCACTAACATTTATATAGTGTACTAAATACATCGTTCTAATGTATTTTATAAATGTTTTATTTTAATAACGTACTAGAACTATACTTGCACGTTAAATTATTTTGAAACTCCGAAATTGCAATTTTGAGAAAAAAAGTCGAAATAGTTTTTCATAGAAGACGAAATTATTTTACTTAAAACCTGAAATTTTTTGACTACCCAGATAAATTTCTTGATTAAAGATACATATAATTAGATACTTTTTTTATTTCTATATATAGAATAGATTCTGCATAAATCTCAAAAAGACAAAATACCTCAAAAATACAAAATCAATTTTGGGAACATATATAACTAGAACATATTATTCTAAGATATTTTACAAATATTTTATTTTTATAACGTACTAGAACACACTGTTTTAAAATATTTTATAAACACTTTATTCTTATAATATACTAAAATACATCATTTTAAGATATTTTATAAACATTTCGTTCTTATAACATACTAAAATGTCTCTATATAATTTTTGATATATGTTACAAAATGTTGGATGTATAGAAATTACACTTTCTGAAAAAAATTAATTTGAGATAAATAATATTTATCATTAAATTTATTAAAAATTTTTATTTTTTTATTTTATTTATTTTTTATTTTATTTATTTTTTATTTTATTTATTTTTTTATTTTATTTATTATTTTATTTATTTATTTATTTTATTTATTTTTTTATTTTATTTATTTTTTTATTTTATTTTTTTTAATAAATAAAATTTAGTCAAGATTACTTATTCCTAGAATTAATAAAGTTAATTTAGATATATTATATAAATAAGAATTTTTAATTTTGATACCTTTTCATTTTAAAAATTATACTAAAACATTTTGAAATTCATTCTGAGAATCTTTAGATGTGAATAAATATGGTTTAGATAGATAAATACAAATTTTATCAATTATAAAAAAAAGTTTTACTTATAATAAAATCAAAAAAAAATTTAAAGTAAATAAAAAAATATCAGTATTTTAATAGTTTTATTTAAATATTAATTAATAATTGTAATATTTTTATAAAAAATATGTATTTTTTATTTATTTAAATAAATTTTATAAATTCAAATTTATTTATTTGTATCAATATTTTAATTTGTAATGAAAAATTATTTATTATTTATTTATATTAATATTTAATTTGTGATAAAAAATTATTTATTATTATTGTGTTATATATTACAGGTGTCTAATGATGTAATTTATTATACTTATAAATCATCAGGAAATTTTAATAGGCGTAAATTTACGGAAATTTAACATGGCGTAAATTTCCGTCATATTACGGGACTTACAGAAATTTTCGAAAATATGACGGAATACTGACGTTAATATAAATTTCCGAAAATTTATCGTGTAATAAAATTTCGAAAATTTTCGGTATAATAAATTTCCGTAATTTAGATATTTCAAAATATTTTCGAAGCTTTTCGAAATAATCTGCTTGTTTTCGTTTCATTTCATTTTATTTTTTCAAAATTTTATATTTCACGATAAACGTTTATTTTTATTTATTATTATTTATTATTATTATTTATTATAAATAAACAAAAAAATTTATATACAAATAAAGAAAAAAATTATTCTTCATTATTATCATTATTGCTACATTCGTTATTTGATTCATTTTCACTTTCATTACTTTCATTTTCACTTTCATTTTCACTTTCATTTTCACTTTCATTNTATTTTTTTTAATAAATAAAATTTAGTCAAGATTACTTATTCCTAGAATTAATAAAGTTAATTTAGATATATTATATAAATAAGAATTTTTAATTTTGATACCTTTTCATTTTAAAAATTATACTAAAACATTTTGAAATTCATTCTGAGAATCTTTAGATGTGAATAAATATGGTTTAGATAGATAAATACAAATTTTATCAATTATAAAAAAAAGTTTTACTTATAATAAAATCAAAAAAAAATTTAAAGTAAATAAAAAAATATCAGTATTTTAATAGTTTTATTTAAATATTAATTAATAATTGTAATATTTTTATAAAAAATATGTATTTTTTATTTATTTAAATAAATTTTATAAATTCAAATTTATTTATTTGTATCAATATTTTAATTTGTAATGAAAAATTATTTATTATTTATTTATATTAATATTTAATTTGTGATAAAAAATTATTTATTATTATTGTGTTATATATTACAGGTGTCTAATGATGTAATTTATTATACTTATAAATCATCAGGAAATTTTAATAGGCGTAAATTTACGGAAATTTAACATGGCGTAAATTTCCGTCATATTACGGGACTTACAGAAATTTTCGAAAATATGACGGAATACTGACGTTAATATAAATTTCCGAAAATTTATCGTGTAATAAAATTTCGAAAATTTTCGGTATAATAAATTTCCGTAATTTAGATATTTCAAAATATTTTCGAAGCTTTTCGAAATAATCTGCTTGTTTTCGTTTCATTTCATTTTATTTTTTCAAAATTTTATATTTCACGATAAACGTTTATTTTTATTTATTATTATTTATTATTATTATTTATTATAAATAAACAAAAAAATTTATATACAAATAAAGAAAAAAATTATTCTTCATTATTATCATTATTGCTACATTCGTTATTTGATTCATTTTCACTTTCATTACTTTCATTTTCACTTTCATTTTCACTTTCATTCTCATTTTCACTTTCTAATATTTCCTCATAATTTCTTTTTCGGGCTTTTTCTTCCGCACGTTTTCAGATTTCGCTTAATGGGGGAAATTCTATTTCACGATCATTACTTACATCTGACGCAGGTTCGGGCGCACTTTTCCGTTTCGAAGGTACAGTATGAGTTTCTCTGTTTTTTAATAAATTTTCATTTACATCTGACGCAGGTTCGGGCGCACTTTTCCGTTTCGAAGGTACAGTACGAGTTTCTCTGTTTTTTAATAAATTTTCATTTACATCTGACGCAGGTTCGG
>PQFF01000541.1:142124-161266 GCA_003547095.1 Diversispora epigaea | reverse complement strand
TTGCAGGACTTAGAGAAGGAGGAGCTTATTTTTCTCGAGGGAAACGAATATTATAAGATCAAACTTCCATTCCTCACTCTTCACGAAATATACTCAATTCAAAACAATCATAAGCTTCCATCTATTAGAATTCTTGAATCCTTGGACAATGCTATTTCACCGAATCAAAACGAGAGGTTAACTATTTCAGTGCTTACGTTTCGCTTATGGGCGATCTATCAGAGATCCATTTCAACTAATGCTTCCAACCCATGCAGTTGTTTGCTTTCCCAACTTGTCCCATTGAGACATGGCCAGAAAGATATATTACTCAAGTTTTCACCCGTATTTACTGTCCGTTCAACAAATAAGCAGATCAACGGAAAAAACTGGAACGAATTTGTTAGTAATATTCCGTCTACACCAGAATGCATTGCCTACCACAATATGCAGAATGCAGAATTTGCAGACTCATTCTTGATCACAGAACCATTTATCCTCATCCAAGATAAGCAATTAATAGTTAGCCGTAGGAAAGTGATCGAGGGTTATTCAGCAACTATGCTGGAGAAAGGCCTTGTGGAGAAAGAACATAATAAATGTAAAAATGTTGGAGAGCATATCTTTCTTTTTGTGACTGATTCCAAAAAGCGTAATGATGAGACCTATAAGGAAAATGAAATTTTAATAACGGAAGAGGAAAGCAAGAATGTGTTTGGAGATCTGTTGACACTTAGGAAATTGCATTGTATTGAATGTTGAGATTGGCAGGATTATGTTACAAGTATTGTTAGTAACTTTCAAAAAATGACTTCAAAATTAACAGATGTTTCTCTCTTTGAAGGAAATGTTCTTTTTTCGTGCTCTATTTTAGCATAATTTATGATAATATAGAATGTATTTGTCATTAAAAAAACACGTGAAATGTATATTTTTACAATAAAACCACATTATCAGGAAAAATCAATGCCTTTTCCCATTAATACTGTAAGAGAATTTTTGATATGGAATAATTTCGAATCTATAGCATAAATTCTTGAGATTAGCGATAAGTGTATGCTCATAATTTCGATAAAAAAAGCAATGTTCCTTATTCTTACCATTATATTTTATTTTCGTAATATTCTATGATCAAGGATTTATTTTTCAACGCATTATAGCTTTCATGCCTTCACACACTGTGAAGCTGATTGCGCTTCCTCCAAATGAACAAATCACATGCGCGTGAACAATTATTCACGCCAATCACTTTTGCCAAGAAAAAAATAAAAATAAATATATGTATATTCGCTTTATTGTTACAATAAAATATATAGGTGTACAGATGACGGATACATGATAAAACAATAAAATACAGAAAAAATATCTATAATTTATTAAACTCTTGTATACATTGTTTTTTAATTTCATGATCATCGCACATTGTAATCCTATCCCTTAATAGCCCCACGATCAATCCAATTACCGTTTTAACACCCTTCCTAATCGATTCAAGATCCTCCTTCAACGCTGTTTTGGATAAATTAATTCGATATTCACTTTTGCTGGTACAATATAGGCCTTCCGTAGTGAGCTTGATAAAATGCCATTCCGTAGCTAGAAAAAATAATAAGTACATAATAGTGTAAGCTACTAGTATAAAATCCGTGATAGAGACATTACTAGTTATTTATACCTGTAGAGACTATCCCGTAGAGATAATCATCGTCATTTTGAAATGCTTGATCTGCAGATCGTTTTCTTTTATTCATATGACTCGCACTTTCCAGTTGTTTTATATTCTGGAGATAACCGATTTCAACATTACGTGGTTTTCCCTCGGCTATGCATATAAGATCCTCATATCCTTTTATTGAATAATCGACACGCCCAGAGGAATCTTCGCCGGATACATCATCTTGGTAAGCAATATATATTTTTTCATTGTTGGTGAGATTCCGAGTAATTGCGATTGATGCGTTTAGGATAGATGTAATAAAAACACAGCGGGTTGCTTCATTGGTACTGTCTTGTATAGTCTCCAAATTCGAAAGTCTCAGTATAATTTCTTTCATACATCGTTTTAGATCTTTATTATCATCAGCAATTTCCTCATATACTGTAGGGGTGAAACCCCATTACCACGCAATAAAAAATATATATATCGTTAGTCAACTGCCTTTGATAGTACAAGTATTAAGGAATATATATCATTTACCTGGATTAAATTGTTTTATATTTGTAATATTATTTCCATTAACTTTGTATTTACGAAGTACTTCTTTCAATTTATCTAATGTGTTATATGATGAGAAAGCCTGTAATTTTGTTTCATTAAGCTTCTCAACAAATTTAGCAAGTCTTGATGCAGGTCCTCTTTTAAACCCATAATCGTGAAAGTCGTCTTTAGTTAATTCAAGAAAATCGGAACCAGCTACTCTTTCATCACGTAAGATTTTGAAATCCGCTTCTATAAGCTTCAAATTATTCCTACCCAGATAATCGATAAGTTGCTCGGTATCATAGTCTTTAATAACGTCCCCCATGGTACGGGTTATTATTTCTTCGTCGGAGTATATGCTTTCAGGTGAGGAAGGCGAGGAAGGCGAAGGTGAAGAAGTGTGTGAAGACATTTTTTATATCGGTATATGGCGTAAAAAAAATCTGGTTTATGTGATGTGTTTATAATGTGTGAAAATTTTTTTGGACGAATCAGCGACTATTTATAGTATATTTATTAAGCAGGTTACAAAGTTGGTAGACATACGATGATCTCGGAGATTGCGGAGATTCTGACTTCCTAAGGCATAAGTCCTTTGATATACGCACCAATAGAGATAACCAGTCTACCCTTCTTGTTGCCTTTTCGAGATTCGTTTACGCTTGTTCTTATCGTGAAGCATATGAGTGGGAGGTTTACTATTTAGCAGAAAAAAAATCGGGATAATCTATGTTGTACCAGTTTCTATGATGATCCACACTCCTGTAACATGATATAATATCTATATCCAAATCAGGAGTTCACGAGTATGGAATTATAAGCTAGATTATTATATCCGTTATCGATATTTTAAATATTGCTATTTACCAGTACGGTTTATGAAACAATTTTTGATCTTATGATACATGCTCAATATATACCAATTTATATATGAGTTATATTCCATCCATGAGATAATCGCATAAAATAGTTCTCTTAATTGAGAAATTTCGATAAATTACACATTATATACAGGAATAATAAACTCTACATATATAAATACCGATGTTTGAACTCAAGATATCCTTATGCTTATTCCTCAAATTACGAAAAACTTTATAAATGATATTTATACTTATATACCCCGTTACAATAAATATGCATCTCTCCCATTCTCATTATATATATCACTCACAAAATATGGCGAATATACATAACTCATCTAATAATCCAGGCTCTATGGGGCAGTATTGTCATGGGACATCTTGGGACATTTTGGGACAAAAATAATTTTTTAAATTATAAAAAATTCCATTATAAAACTTAGTTTAAGTCATTAATTAAAGTTATTTAGAATTGATTTTTACATATATTTATAAAGTTTTAATATATCTTTATAAGCCCAATAAGGGTAGGGACAGTGGGACATGGGACATTGGGACAGTAAAAAAACCTAGGGACATACAAAATGTACAATACTGCTATGGGGTGCTCTTCAAGCATCTGCACTAAAATTGAATCTTGTAATAGATATGTATATTGTAGGTCAAAAAAACGCTAAAACCACTAAATATATTATTATTCTCTATAATCGATAAATATGTCTGGTTTTGATGTTGCAACTATTCTCGATAAAAAAGATAGAACATTACCCAAACCCTTTAATATTCATCCAGGTTTTGATATGAAGTGTGTTAACTCGTATATTCAAAATTATTTTGGTATTAATGATCATCAACGATTCTTTGATACACTCTTTGATAATGAGAGATTATTTGACACTTTATCTACCATAAAACAGAACAAAACACCTGTTCAATGGGGAATACGGGTCAGAGTACCTTTACAGAATTTGTTGAACGCTGGAAAATTTAGTGTGTACCATCGATATGCATTATTTGAATCATTTGGTCAAGGTAAATTGATTAATTTCGATTATCGTAGACCGAGAATTCATAAGAGCCATATGGCTATTTGTTTTGNCACTAAAATTGAATCTTGTAATAGATATGTATATTGTAGGTCAAAAAAACGCTAAAACCACTAAATATATTATTATTCTCTATAATCGATAAATATGTCTGGTTTTGATGTTGCAACTATTCTCGATAAAAAAGATAGAACATTACCCAAACCCTTTAATATTCATCCAGGTTTTGATATGAAGTATGTTAACTCGTATATTCAAAATTATTTTGGTATTAATGATCATCAACGATTCTTTGATACACTCTTTGATAATGAGAGATTATTTGACACTTTATCTACCATAAAACAGAACAAAACACCTGTTCAATGGGGAATACGGGTCAGAGTACCTTTACAGAATTTGTTGAACGCTGGAAAATTTAGTGTGTACCATCGATATGCATTATTTGAATCATTTGGTCAAGGTAAATTGATTAATTTCGATTATCGTAGACCGAGAATTCATAAGAGCCATATGGCTATTTGTTTTGGTTGCTGGAAACTCATAAAAATCGATGATGTACATCCTAAAAAATCATTCCATTTTACTAGACAAAGATATGTTGATCGTCTCGTACCTAGTGATTTGATGATCAGTCATTGAGATAATGAATGTGATAAACCGAAAACTGATTTCGGACGTGCCAGAGTTATACAACGGGCATATAAACGATTTAAAGAAAGAGTACCATCAAATGCACGCCTTGCTTGGAATAGTTTGCCAAACGATGGTACCCCGGATGATGAGAAACTTCTAGGTTTAACTCGACGTAAAGTGAAAAATCCTCAGATTCGAGAACAATTTAATCAATGGCGTACTAAATGGATGGAATTATATAAAAACAATCCCATGATGCGCAGTTCCATTATTAATAGACAATATAAAGAATACTATATTCCAGATAATTGGATAGATTCTAAAAAGAGTCAATTACGAGAAAGATTCCGAAAGCGACTTTTAGAAATAAAAACATAGTATATACTTAATTAATTCACATGTAATTTAGTCACATAATTTATTGTTTTTTATGTATACGCTTGACAATAATAAATTTTTCAGAAAAAATATATGTTGATTAGATATATATGTTATCAGTATATATTACTAGTATGTATCATCTGACTTTTTTTTTGTCGATCGTCACTTTTTCGTGGCAGAAAAATACACATATCATTACACAAAAAAATAATTGAGTGTGAATCTGATCGTTGGCTGATTTATGCATGTGACATAGATAATGATTTGCGATATAAATCATACAAAACATCCTATATATGAACTTTTGTAGGTTTTTTTCTTTTTTCCTCTTTGCCTCTCAGAAAAAAGATGTATATGTTATTAGTATATGTTACCAGTATATGTTATCTGACTTTTTCTGACTTCGAGTGGGCTTGACCATGAGAAGGCGGGATCGTTGTAATAACCTGCAACTCCATCAGCAGAAAAACCATAATATCTTCCCAAATCATTATCTAGCTTTAGCATAGTTTTTTCAATCCTTTCACGCATCCTAACCTCCTGTAAAGATCCAGCTTCCTGTAAAGTTTTTTCAATCCTTTTGCGCGTTTTAACCTCCTGTAAAGATTTAACATCCTCACTTTGTGAGACTTCTTCGCTTATCTCTAGCAAAGTTTTTTCAATCTCTTCGTGTATCTCAATTTCCAGTAAAGATTCGTCTTTCCTACTTATCTCGTCAACATCAGAAGAATTGTCGAAGGTAGTCACAGAATGGCTAGAGATTTGAGTTGTATTATTAGGTGATGTTTCAGTATCTGAGACATTTACCTTGGTATTGGGTAAAGATTTAAGATCCTCAGTTGAAATCACTTGATTTATAATGTTTTGAATTTGTGTATTGGTTAATTTTGAAATATCATTTGCACTACAGGTAACATACTTAACTTTATCAATTCCAACTCCGTTTTCCCCAAATAGCTTATGAATTTTTCTGGCCCTAAGAGTCTTAATTCGCAAGGCAACTGCTGTAACACCTGGTAAATGTTCTAACATCTCTTTGTATATTTGGGTTCTTGCAGTTTTATCACTAACTCCTGTCATACGTCGAATTTCGATAACTTTATTCTCAAAATTATCTGAATAGCGAATCCAGAATAAAATTTCTTCATGTCCAGATCGTATAGCTTTTCTAAACAAATTGATTAAGCTTTGTGTTGTGATTTTGCCGGAGGCAGTTATAGAGTGGCTAGATGATGATTTTTCGTTATTCACGATGTCTTCGGAAGATGTTTCTATAGGATCAGGTGTAATAATAAGTATACCATTCCGTAAATCTTGTATTAAATCTAATTCTATATTTTAATTTTTAGTAAACTCAATTTCATCAGAATCGTCAAGATTCTCCGCTGGTAAAGAAGTATTTGTGGTTGTTTTTTGCTGATCGTTTCCCAGGGAAATGGTTTTTATACCACATGATAACGGAGCTAGTGTCAAGACACTTGAATCATTATTGCCTTGCAATGGGACTACGTCTCTATCCGAAGATAAGTTATCAATTTTTTGCTGATCGTTTCCCTGGGAAACAGTTTTTATATCACATGAATTATTATCCGAAGATAAGTCTTAATCCCGAAGTTTCTTTCCCCTAATCCTCTCAATTATCTCTTTACTGACCTGTTCCTTATATATCGTTGCTACAAAATCTAAGGTCTCAGTTGTATCCTTATCAATAATATCTTGTGGCAAAAAGGTAATAGACGCTTCGGGATCTGTTAAAGATTCAGATTGCATCGAGCTATATTCTAGTTCAGGTATAGGATCGAGATTAATATCTTCCTCCTCATCAGTTTGACCCGAGATAAGTGACAAGATAAAAGACTCCTCTTGTTTGTTAGTAATACTTTGGATCTGTTTTTGTTCCAATTTTGTGATTCTATCTTTAAGCTCAATATTCTCAGTTTTAAGGTTCACGGTATCTGATTTATATCGCTCCAATTCCACAATTTTAGCCATAAGCTCATCTTTCTCTTTCACAGTTTGTTCCAATTCCGCAATTTTAACCAAAAGCTTAGCATTCTCTTGTTTCAATAGATCTAGTTCGGATTTGGTATTTTCCATTGTTTTGTTTAAGATACGAATAAAATTCACGAAAAAAAATATTCCGGAAAATTACATATATACATTACACGAAAAATAACATATGATACTTTATACATTCCTCTAACTGAAAATCTTTATTAATAAAATACGTAATAAATATATGATAAAAATACAGGATAAAAAAACTAGTTATCAGAATCAATAGTTGAGCTATCTTCTACAAGTCTAACTGATTTGGGTAAATACGCATTATGGAGTAAAGACATATTGACGATCAAAACATTTCGTAATATTAGCAAGGTCTTTATAAATTTAATAACGACAGAAGGGGGTGATTGTTGAATCGGTATTTCTGATTCATGGAGATGATAATAACGATGTACCTCACTCATATCCCTAATAAGAACACTTAGATGTAATTTCTTTCCAGCAACTTGCATACCAATAATACTGAATTCATCCTTATCAGGCTTACAGCTCTTACGAGTCCAATACATACCATCATTAGTTTCACGCCACAACTTCACTCCATTATTTTTTTTCTTTCGTGTTGTACAAGTTAGACGTGAGCATTCGGCATATAAAAGTTCATAATTTTTTTCACCACACTTCATTACAAACATTATATCTGGCCGTCTACCCAATCGACCGTCACCTTTTCTATCTGCACTAGCACTGCTTTGACGTTCAGAACTACTAACAAATGTAGATTTATCTAGAGGAAGACACTTTAAAGTAGCTCGTATAGCTGGTAATATTACATTATTTACATAAGTTTCTTCGCTTTGCAATTTTGCAAACTCGGGATTAAATACTTGATTATTCCATGTATCATTCAAAGTACCCAAAATTCTTGATGCAACCTCTGCAAGCTCTTCATTCGATTCTTTCCACTTTCCATTATGTACTAACTTTCGTGATAAACTGTCTATACCTCTCCCAATAAAGTTTTCTACGAATTCATTACATTTTTCTTGTATAATAGGTGGAAGGAATGGGGATACCATCTGCCGTACTGGTTTCTAATAACGTGCTACATTAGAATATGAATCATCATTGATTTTATAAAAAAATACTTACCATAAAAAAATCCCTTAATTGTATAGGTAAATTCAGTACCAAATCTGAATCGTCGCTAATTACTTGGCTAGCTAAAGGATCCTCCCAGGTCAACTCAGAAATAGATACTTTATTTATACTGGAAAATAAATATTGGTGAAGTTGTGCTGGATTTTTTTTAAGTTTTCCTTTTAACGCTTTGATATTTTTTTCGATTTGACCGGAACTAAGAAATCTTTCTTCATTCGTTTTCACCGCTCCAATAATGTGTAAACTACGAACTGTTTTATAAGAAATTTCAAACTAATACAATTATTAGTTAGTTAGATTCAATAATAGCACCCTGTATATACTTGCACGCAAAATTATTTTGGGGCCCCGAAATTGCAATTTTGGGGAAAAAAGTCGAAATAGTTTTTCATAGAAGACGAAATTATTTTACTTAAAACCTGAAATTTTTTGACCACCCAGATTTATTCTTTGATTGAAAATACACATAACTGGGTACTTTTTTTACTTTCATATATAGAATGGATTCTGCATAAATCTCAAAAAGTCGAAATATCTCAAAAATCTAAAATCAATTTTGAGAACATGTATAACCCTGTACTAGTTTTTCTAAAAGTGCATGCGTCGTCAGAATATAAATAAAGCCATATCCTTGTGTGGTTAGCTACTCCAACATGCAAATAAGACTTTATGTGATACTAAAACAGCCACATGGAATAAAGTATATATCTAGCCTAAATAACTTCCACACTGCCGAGGATTTCTCCTGTGAGTAAGCTAATAGGATATTTAAACTATTACATTTTTTTTTACTCAGAATGATATCACTGTCTGCATTATTCATCATTCGATATTTATCTATTTACTAATAAAAGTTAAATAACTTACTTCAAGTAGAATTTCAAGGAGTGTCGTAGGACCCCGAGCAATCTATAAATAGGTCACATTAGAGTTTGCTTAGCTATCATAGTAAAATTTTTAAAAAGTTGCTTATTTTTAATTAAAATTTAAAAATTTACTTACAAAAATTATATTTTTCCTTTCTTATTTCCTAATTTAGTATTATCTGACCTATTTATAGATTGCTCGGGGTCCTAGTGTCGTATGACGTGAAGAACCTCGAACATTTTGGTTATTAGCAAATGATACCGCCTGTTCTATAATACCCCTCAACTCATTTTTTTTCTAACCAAGTATTGTCTTCTATAGCTTGATAAATAACTGACCCAGCGGTTATATGGTCTTCTTCTGCGTTAATCAAGAAATTATAAATTTTTGTTTGTAAATCGGTAGACATATTCAGTGGATATTAGTTTTGTTAAGTAATAAAGTCGCAAATAAAGCTTTCAACAACACCACTATACTCTCCTTTTAACACGTCTCATTATTTCCTTTTTTAATAGCTCGAAAAAAAAAACGGTATATGCATGAAAAAGTCAGTATATGCACAAGAACAAAGAATATGTATATGTTCCATGGTAAGGTACTTGAATTTATAATAAAGAGGTTCACTGTACTTCCCTTTTACTACTTTTTGTTATATCCCTTCATATTGCACCAAATAATAGAATAGGAAAAAAGCTAGCGTATGCATGAGAACAAAGAGTGTATATATATCTCAAGTCGATTATCCAAAATAAGTTATCGACATCTCTATTTGTGAAAAGTACAACATATCGTTTTAGTTCTGCGATAAATATAAATAAAGACTGACAAGAGTAAAAAAAAGTGATGTTATATCTATGAGAAATTTTTCATACAGATATGCATGTGTAAAAGGGGTTAATTAAATTTAATAATCAATGTATCGCATGATCAGATCATGCATGCAGATTCTATTACATTCGAATTCCTTCTATGGCACATATTATATGATAGGCTAATTATTTTAGCAAAGATACTAAGTTACACAAGTTATTACTTACCATAAGTACCATTGTATAATAAATATATTGCGAGAAAATTATGTGGTTCGTTATCGACATCTGCTCATGTTAAAATCTCATAACTATTTACCCGTGTAATTTATGAACCAGTTTTGGTATTTATATCTGAGAATAAACTATATGCCAGGACCCCGAGCAATCTATGAATAGGTCAGATAATACTAAAATAGGAAATGAGAAAGGAAAAATATGATTTTTGTAAGTAAATTTTTAAATTTTAATTAAAAATAAGCAACTTTTTAAAAAATTTACTATGATGGCTAAGCAAACTCTAATGTGACCTATTTATAGATTGCTCGGGGTCCTTATATGCCCGAAATAGATTCCCCATTTGTTGATTTCATATGTTCTGTCAATGGTCATGAGTAGTTGTACATAACTAGTTAATATCTATATGAGCGATTTTATAACGGAATTAGGCTCAGAGAGTCATTTCTTTGAAATAGTGTCAAGATACATATAAATACCAATACCCGAACTCGAGATTCTTTANATATGCATGTGTAAAAGGGGTTAATTAAATTTAATAATCAATGTATCGCATGATCAGATCATGCATGCAGATTCTATTACATTCGAATTCCTTCTATGGCACATATTATATGATAGGCTAATTATTTTAGCAAAGATACTAAGTTACACAAGTTATTACTTACCATAAGTACCATTGTATAATAAATATATTGCGAGAAAATTATGTGGTTCGTTATCGACATCTGCTCATGTTAAAATCTCATAACTATTTACCCGTGTAATTTATGAACCAGTTTTGGTATTTATATCTGAGAATAAACTATATGCCAGGACCCCGAGCAATCTATGAATAGGTCAGATAATACTAAAATAGGAAATGAGAAAGGAAAAATATGATTTTTGTAAGTAAATTTTTAAATTTTAATTAAAAATAAGCAACTTTTTAAAAAATTTACTATGATGGCTAAGCAAACTCTAATGTGACCTATTTATAGATTGCTCGGGGTCCTTATATGCCCGAAATAGATTCCCCATTTGTTGATTTCATATGTTCTGTCAATGGTCATGAGTAGTTGTACATAACTAGTTAATATCTATATGAGCGATTTTATAACGGAATTAGGCTCAGAGAGTCATTTCTTTGAAATAGTGTCAAGATACATATAAATACCAATACCCGAACTCGAGATTCTTTACTTTTCCAAAATTTCAAAGAAACGAAACTCCTTCGCCAAAATAATTTTTTACAACAAATTTTATCGTAACAAATATGTATCTTATTTATAAGTCATCCATCACATTTTCGATATATGCAAAATTTATTGCTTAGCATAAATCAATATTAAAGTTCAGCCTTACCAGTTTGAATTAATGAACTGGAGAATCACATTGGTAATATAACCCGCCTTCTCATGGCCAAGTCCACTCGAAGCCAAAAAAGCAGATAGCATATACTTCTTTGTCGATAATGAACAAACGAAGTGTAGTGAATTGGCAGGATATCGACAAATAAAAGATAATTTTGAGTTGGATCTGAGGAATAGAGTGTTTCTATCTGAGTTAGATAGTAAAGAGCCGAAAGATAATGAGCTAGAAAGATTAACAATGTTCTCAACAGTGGATATCGAATCAACAGAGTTGACATAACCAAAACTATGTATCCCTTAAATGGTTTGCGGGCAAATTTGCTTTTTTCTTACAGGTTCGAAAAAAGATAAACAGTTAACTTATAATTTCCAGACCATGGCTTTAACACATATTTCTGGCTTCGAGCTTGACAAAGTCGAGTGAGAAGGCGGGTTAGCGAAGCTTATTCCACCATTATTTCATAATAAATTAATCCAATTACATTACATTCAGAATAATGAAACACCGAGTGAATGGTTAGCTAGTGCCAAGACACATATGGATCTCTCTTATATTCATCCTATATATCTCCACAAAAATATAACAAATATAACGTTCCTGAAGAGATGGTTCGAGGATCTAATTCACACTAAAATTGAATCCGATATATACTATAGTATAAATTATTAAAATATAATAGGTCTAAATCTCTAAATACGATATAAATCACATAATCTTTAAAAATACTATAATTTACTTAATCGTTAAATATGGTCTATACAGATAAATGCTCAGTTTTAAACGATATCGAGTGGAGGGATAACTGTCAATTCCCAGTAATTCGTGATGGAGAAACCCCATCTGATTAGAAGAAACGAATCTGGAATCAATTGATGGATTATAGAAATAATAATAAATTTGCTGATTACCATAAACGATATATGGTTGCTAGGAAGATGGTATATTTATGAGAAGGTGATCTTGGCAGTGCTTTTGAAGTGAATATTGTAATATGTCATAGTTGATCGGAAATATATTTATGGAGAATATCATGGATCTACAATCGAAAAGCATTGGAGTACAAATTGTATAAGAAACACATATTGTAATATTAGTTATAAAGACTATATGGAACTTAAAAGCAGATCCGAAGCTAATAACTCTTACTTCGAAAAAAAAAGCGATTCGTCGTTATGAATTGTGGATGCAGAATGCTATTAGAAGAGTTAAACGTATAAGAGAAATCGGTAAAAAAATCAGAGCTGTGAAGGTAATACAAGAAAAATGGCTAGAGTATTTCTACAGACCCGATAGTCTCTGCGCTTCAGAATTAGCATTACATTACCAATTATTATGGGCCGTTCGAGAAGAAATGCGTCAAATTAATAATGCATAATGTATATATCTATTTATTCGATTTAATCTATTTATTAATGTATAACTTATTCGATGTAATTTATCTATTTATTTAAAATAAAACCATCTGAGGCATCCCTAAAGGCTGGTACTTTAGACTTTATTTCGTTATCCCTGAGGGCTGGTAACATTTTTTTGTTAAATTTATGCAATTCTAAACGTACAACATGTATTAGATCAAATTATAGTTTAACAATAAATAAAATGTATAATTAACTTATCTTTTTAACGAGGCAAGCACAGCTAAAAAGTATTAACCAATCCATCATGCAAGTTCATAGAATCGCTTTCTTGATGCGCGCGTAAAGTTTTAGGTCCAGTAGGTACAGTGCCATGAACTCCAGATTAGATCTGAAGACAGTTTCTGCTGAATTTCCCAAAACCGTTGCATCGTCGATATGACTTTGCCATTCAGGAAGAGGTGGCCCAAATATAGGTGAATTTTCATAAGTATGTTGCCAAAGAGTATCTGGGTTCAATCTTTCTGTTGAAATCTGCGGAGGGGCAGAACTATAAACGTGGATATTGTATCGATCAGCTCCAGCGGATTTAGGTAATACCTGGTTTAAATGTCGTATGAATTCTTGTTTATGTGAGAAAGTTGAATTTTTTTGCGAAGGAGTAGATCTTTCTGAAGTAGCAAGATGTCTGATTGAATCAAAGAAACCTAGCCCCGATGTATGTCACATATCATCTCCAGTTCGAAGTGATTGAATTATTCCAGCGACATTTGCTAAATGTGCATTAGGAAATGTATTAGTAATTAGACTACTTTGTACCGCTTTTTCTGGATATATAGCTGGTAATACTCCTTTAGTCAGATGCGATTCTTGTGAAGAAGAAGCTACGTCTCGATTTTGCTCTTCTTGTTGTTGCCAATAAAGAAATTCCAGATCGTCTGGTAGAATTGATTTCCGAAGCGTTCCAGTATGAGATGTTACATCCTGCAATAAAAAATGTCTTTCCTGTTCTTCACATTGCATCTCGCTTATTGGGTAGGTGTCTGAAGTGGGGATTGGTCTTCGAAATGCTTCAGCATGAGATGTTATATCCTGCAATAATAAATGTCTTTTCTGTTCTTCGCGTTGCATCTCGCTTATTGGGTAGGAATCTGAAGTGAAAATTGGTCTTCAAAATGCTTCAGTGTGAGATGTTATATCTTGCAATGTTAAATGTCTCTCCTGCTCTTCATGTTGCATCTCGCCTATTGGATAGGGATCTGAAGTAAGGATTGGTCTCCAGAATGTTCCAGCATGGGAAGTTAGGTCTTGTAGCGATAGGTGTCTTTGTTGCTCTTCACGCTGTATTTCACTTATTGGATAAGGATTCGAAGAAGGGATAAGTTCTCTGCTATTTTTAGAAATAGATTCTTCAAAACCGGATGACAAAACTAATCGTTGATCTCCCTTTTGTTCTTTAGAGTGTATAGCTGATATAGGCATGAGTGAAGCTCCTCCCGGTNTCGTCTGGTAGAATTGATTTCCGAAGCGTTCCAGTATGAGATGTTACATCCTGCAATAAAAAATGTCTTTCCTGTTCTTCACATTGCATCTCGCTTATTGGGTAGGTGTCTGAAGTGGGGATTGGTCTTCGAAATGCTTCAGCATGAGATGTTATATCCTGCAATAATAAATGTCTTTTCTGTTCTTCGCGTTGCATCTCGCTTATTGGGTAGGAATCTGAAGTGAAAATTGGTCTTCAAAATGCTTCAGTGTGAGATGTTATATCTTGCAATGTTAAATGTCTCTCCTGCTCTTCATGTTGCATCTCGCCTATTGGATAGGGATCTGAAGTAAGGATTGGTCTCCAGAATGTTCCAGCATGGGAAGTTAGGTCTTGTAGCGATAGGTGTCTTTGTTGCTCTTCACGCTGTATTTCACTTATTGGATAAGGATTCGAAGAAGGGATAAGTTCTCTGCTATTTTTAGAAATAGATTCTTCAAAACCGGATGACAAAACTAATCGTTGATCTCCCTTTTGTTCTTTAGAGTGTATAGCTGATATAGGCATGAGTGAAGCTCCTCCCGGTTTAGTTAATCGAGAATTTTTATTTTGATCAAACGCAGTTTCAGCTTGAAACATTCTCTTAGTAGCCAAAACTATATACATATCGAATAAAACGTGTCTCGACCCACTAGCATCTTGCTGAAGATTCCATGATTGATCAGACTTCTGCAACATTATGTTTCTGTCTTTTGAGGGAGTAGTATGTAAACCAGTTGTATTAGCATCTTGCTGGAGATTCCACGATTGATCTGCCTTCTGCAACATTATGTTTTTGTCTTTTGAGGGAGTGATATGTAAACCAGTTGTATTACCATATTGCTGAAGATTCCACGATTGATTTGCCTTCTGTAACATAATATTCCTATCTTTCAAAAGAGTAGTATACGAATTGGGCACCTTGCCATATTTTTGTACAGGCAATTCAGTATCCCCCATAACATGACGCCACGGCACATAAGAGGGCGCGTTATTGCCAGAATTAGTATACTTATGAATTAATTCATTATATGGGCGATAATCTCCACCGGAAAGTATTTTTTGCCACTCTTCAGGATTTTGCATTATCGTATGCCTTGCATAATTAGTTTCACTGGGTGGGGCTACTTCATTAATTTTCCCTTCTCTTTGTGTAGAAAAAACATGGGTATTATCCTTAAGTCTTCTGTGTAGTTTATCTCGACCAATTTTTATAGATTGCTCTGACCATGGCCTTTCAGGAACCTGTGTATCAGAATTACTACCCATTCCTATGGTAAAATCAGTCTTACGTTGCTGTATTTGCTTCGAAATTTTATTAATATCAGGCCCGATCTGTTTCCCTCTAGGATCATTTCTCAAAAATCCTAATGATAATTTAGGATGTCTCATAGGTTCATCCGGAAATTTTTTATGTCGGAGGTTATTGTAATAATTTCGTTTTCAAAGGTTATTGAAGGTTATCAATATCAATAACCTCCGGAGTATTACGTTTTATTAATAAAAATGAAGGTTTTCGGTACCAATAACCTTCGTAAATATTACGTTTATGTTGGAGGTATTCGAAGGTTATCAGAGTGAAGGACTTCGAAGGCTTACGTTTAAAAAAATTTACTGATGTTCTGTAATACATCCACGCACTCCCTTATAACGTAAGTTTAAAATAGATCGAAATTGTGCATCACTTCTGCTAGGAATATCACTCTCTAACTAGGGTTCTTCTAACCTCCGATCAACAATCTGTTTTCGTACATAGTCAGTATAATAATCTTCTTGATCATAGAATGCATCCACTTGGGCGATGACATTAATAAGGAGTGGATCAGTTTCTTCCATTTTTTTATTTAATGCAGATGAAGGCATGCCTCCATAAGTTAAAGCTTGCCTATTGTGAATACTGCGAGTAGTTTTTGTACCATACATTAGAGGTATACAATAAATTATAAAAGGTAATATATTATAATAATCGATTATTCGTTTCAACGGAAGTAAAGACAATGTATCATTAATTCATGTATAACTTATTTATATATAACTACTTTATGACTGCCTTTGGTAATTTATCTAGACTTTTATTTATGACTCGAAGAGTCGCCCTATGGCCTACTATTTCGTGATGATTAATAGTTATTTTTTTCTTGATATATGTTTTTTGATATCATGTACTAGTTTTGCTGAAGACACAAAAATTTCCATTGTAGTATATCGTTTTAAATTTACCTTTATAAATATATTCAATCAACATGCCTCGTAAAAAGAATAAAAAATGTTCACAATCCGTTTCATCTATAAATACTATTGCAGAGCAATGGCTCGAAGAGCCTACTAACCCAGTATCTGATAAGTCGCAATTCACAACCACTACATGTGCAGTAACAGCTACAGAATTGCAAGAACTTTTATAGCAAGGGGTTAAGCTTAAAAAAATTAATTAAGTATTAGAATATAATCGAGATAACGATCCCTGGATTGATAATTTCATTCATCTTTCAATGGAACTCGAGAAGCAGAGCAAGGATCCTAAAGAGAAAGCATATCACAAATTAATGAGAGAAATCTTTAATACAAAGATGTTTTATGAAGCATCCAAACAAGATAGGTTTGAATCCCGAGCAGAGTATTATAAAAATAAAATAGAAGACTGTGTATTTGAGTACCTTTCTCAAGTGGGAGAAAATAAAAAAGGATGGTTATCTCGTGGAGCAGTTGGGACATTGCGTCAAGTAATAACTTCGNTAATCGATTATTCGTTTCAACGGAAGTAAAGACAATGTATCATTAATTCATGTATAACTTATTTATATATAACTACTTTATGACTGCCTTTGGTAATTTATCTAGACTTTTATTTATGACTCGAAGAGTCGCCCTATGGCCTACTATTTCGTGATGATTAATAGTTATTTTTTTCTTGATATATGTTTTTTGATATCATGTACTAGTTTTGCTGAAGACACAAAAATTTCCATTGTAGTATATCGTTTTAAATTTACCTTTATAAATATATTCAATCAACATGCCTCGTAAAAAGAATAAAAAATGTTCACAATCCGTTTCATCTATAAATACTATTGCAGAGCAATGGCTCGAAGAGCCTACTAACCCAGTATCTGATAAGTCGCAATTCACAACCACTACATGTGCAGTAACAGCTACAGAATTGCAAGAACTTTTATAGCAAGGGGTTAAGCTTAAAAAAATTAATTAAGTATTAGAATATAATCGAGATAACGATCCCTGGATTGATAATTTCATTCATCTTTCAATGGAACTCGAGAAGCAGAGCAAGGATCCTAAAGAGAAAGCATATCACAAATTAATGAGAGAAATCTTTAATACAAAGATGTTTTATGAAGCATCCAAACAAGATAGGTTTGAATCCCGAGCAGAGTATTATAAAAATAAAATAGAAGACTGTGTATTTGAGTACCTTTCTCAAGTGGGAGAAAATAAAAAAGGATGGTTATCTCGTGGAGCAGTTGGGACATTGCGTCAAGTAATAACTTCGCAGAAAGTATTGGATTTGCTCGATATAGCTGAAAATAAAGGACTCGAAAGTCCCGGTCAAATTATCATTTAATACATAGGCACTTCGTAACTGCTTTTGGCAATTAATAACTAATTTCACACTATTTTTTGTTTTAAACTACAAACTTTTCAGGATTCTATAGAATTTGACAGAATTTTTACCGAGGTATATACAAATGGGATTCAATCAAGCATATACGAATTTAATAAAACAATTACCACCTTCATTACTAGAAGAATCGTTTAGACGTTTAACTACGAGAAAGCGCAATCCTTTGACAGAATTAGAAGCATGTGGTATAGATCCAGGTATTGAAGATTTTTTGCAACATGAAATTATAGTTTATAATAGGAAAAAAAAACGTCAACGCCGAAGTCCACCACTTAAAAATTTATCATATAATACCGAAACTAGTGTCAAGACACATATAGACATGGTTAACCAAGAAATACAAACTTCAGATACCAATACCCATACATGCGATCATAAGGTGGAGACCAACTGTCGCGTTAAAAAAGAGTTGGTTAATTTATCTCGACAATTGCTTAATTACAATGGAAAAACTTTTGACTCTCTTATGCAAGAAATTACTAAACAGCTTGAGGAGCGGGATAATGCTAATAATAAATTACGCTGTGAAATCGAGCAACAGAAATTGAAATTGCAAGATATAGAAATAAAACTTGCATCCTTGAAATCGAGATCTACTTATTAATGGATGTTTTAGTAGCATCAGGAAATTTTTAAGGATAAATATATCCGGATAAATTTATAATATGCGGATATATGCGGATATATGCGAATTAATGCGCGGGTGGTCGAATATATCCGGATATATATTGCGAATTTATCCGGATATATTGCGAATTTATTTGAATTTATCTGTATATATCAAAATTTATAAATTACAAAACGGAAATATTTTATCATCGTTACAACATAATAACTTTTTATTTTAATAAGTAAATGTTGAACACTACAATAAGTAAGTTGAAAGATAAGAATGATGTGCATCTTCTGTAAAAATTTCAGACCTATATCTTCAAAATTGAGCAAATTACAAACGATTAAATTTCGAACATAATGAATTATTTCTATTCGAAATTTAATCATTCATAATTTGCTCAATTTTGATGATATAGGTCTGAAATTTTTACAGGAGATGCACATCATTCTTATCTTTCAACTTACTTATTG
>PQFF01000541.1:121824-138004 GCA_003547095.1 Diversispora epigaea | reverse complement strand
TACAGTCAAACCTGTATATAAGCATACTACTGATATAAAGATATTTATTAAAATCTATTAATAAATTTTAAAAAACATATTAAGATAACAATAACATATCAATTAGATAAATATATTTCAAATTAAAAAAAATTTTTTTAATAATAATTTTAAAAAATATCTTTATATCAGTAGTATGCTTATATACAGGTTTGACTGTAATAACTTTTTATTTTAATAAGTAAATGTTGAACACTGCAATAAGTAAGTTGAAAGATAAGAATGATGTGCATCTTCTGTAAAAATTTCAGACCTATATCTTCAAAATTGAGCAAATTACAAACGATTAAATTTCGAACATAATGAATTATTTCTATTCGAAATTTAATCATTCATAATTTGCTCAATTTTGATGATATAGGTCTGAAATTTTTACAGGAGATGCACATCATTCTTATCTTTCAACTTACTTATTGCAGTGTTCAACATTTACTTATTAAAATAAAAAGTTATTACAGTCAAACCTGTATATAAGCATACTACTGATATAAAGATATTTTTTAAAATTATTATTAAAAAAATTTTTTTTAATTTGAAATATATTTATCTAATTGATATGTTATTGTTATCTTAATATGTTTTTTAAAATTTATTAATAGATTTTAATAAATATCTTTATATCAGTAGTATGCTTATATACAGGTTTGACTGTACGTTGTAACGATGATGAATTATTTCCGTTTTGTAATTTATAAATTCTGATATATGCAAAATTATACAACATTATGCGAATATAGATGTCAACTATCAGAGTTAAGGTTAGGGTTAACTGAAGTTAGGAGATCTACATAGGATCTACATAGGCTAGTTTATGAATTTATCCAGATATATTCGTATAATTTTGCATATATCAGAATTTATAAATTACAAAACAGAAATAATTTATCATCGTTACAACGTAATAACTTTTTATTTTAATAAGTAAATGTTGAACACTNAGTGTTCAACATTTACTTATTAAAATAAAAAGTTATTACGTTGTAACGATGATAAATTATTTCTGTTTTGTAATTTATAAATTCTGATATATGCAAAATTATACGAATATATCTGGATAAATTCATAAACTAGCCTATGTAGATCCTATGTAGATCTCCTAACTTCAGTTAACCCTAACCTTAACTCTGATAGTTGACATCTATATTCGCATAATGTTGTATAATTTTGCATATATCAGAATTTATAAATTACAAAACAGAAATAATTTATCATCGTTACAACGTAATAACTTTTTATTTTAATAAGTAAATGTTGAACACTACAATAAGTAAGTTAAAAGATAAGAATGATGTGCATCTTCTGTAAAATTTTCAGACTTATATCTTCAAAATTGAGCAAATTACGAACAATTAAATTTTGAATATAATGAATTATTTCTATTCAAAATTTAATCATTCATAATTTGCTTAATTTTGATGATATAGGTCTGAAATTTTTACAGGAGATGCACATCATTCTTATCTTTCAACTTACTTATTGTAGTGTTTAACATTTACTTATTAAAATAAAAAGTTATTACGTTGTAACGATGATAAATTATTTCCGTTTTGTAATTTATAAATTCTGATATATGCAAAATTATACGAATATATTTGGATAAATTCATAAACTAGCCTATGTAAATCCTATGTAGATCTCCTAACTTCAGCCAACCCTAACCTTAACTCTGGCAGTTGACATCTATATTCGCATAATGTTGTATAATTTTGCATATATCAGAATTTATAAATTACAAAACGGAAATAATTCATCATCGTTACAACGTAATAACTTTTTATTTTAATAAGTAAATGTTGAACACTGCAATAAGTAAGTTGAAAGATAAGAATGATGTGCATCTCCTGTAAAAATTTCAGACCTATATAATCAAAATTGAGCAAATTATGAATGATTAAATTTCGAATAGAAATAATTCATTATGTTCGAAATTTAATCATTTGTAATTTGCTCAATTTTGATGATATAGGTCTGAAAATTTTACAGAAGATGCACATCATTCTTATCTTTCAACTTACTTATTGTAGTGTTCAACATTTACTTATTAAAATAAAAAGTTATTACGTTGTAACGATGATAAATTATTTCCGTTTTGTAATTTATAAATTCTGATATATGTGAATATATCTGGATAAATTCATATGCAAATATATGCGGATATATGCGGATATATTCGAATAAATTCACAAATATATCCGGATAAATTCACAAATATATTCGGATAAATTCGCATATCAGATAAATCCGGATATTATGTGAATATATTTGGATATTATGTAAATATATTCGAATATTATGCGAATATATTCGGATATTATGCAAATATATCTGGATATATGTGAATATTTAATGCGGATAAATGCGCGAGTGGTTGAATATATCCGGATTAATTTAAGGCAAATATATCCGGATATATTTGCTATTAAAAATTTCCTGATGTATAACTGAAAAAATAATTGTGTTGAAGACATTAGTTCCGCATTATTGCTTATTTTACTTATCTAATATTATGTTTAGTGTTGGTTTTTTACTTAATAGGAAGTGAATTGATAATTTGGAGATACGCTAGCAGTCTCCCACATCGAGAACTAGCAAATTAGAACAATAATACGCAATATCGTATATTGTTTTATCAGTAATATAAGTACGATGAAGAATAAGATATTGAATATTTAGGCATGAACAGACTATATCACACACAGCATCATCTGTAATATAGTAATTGAAAGACAAGTTCAGGTGTTGAAGTTTTATACATGAACGTGCAATTGCACAAAATGATACATCTTTGATATGATGTTGGGAAGAAAGGTTTAAATATATTAGATTGGGACAAAATTGTACTATTTCAATCACAGATGCACCAGTAACGTTTAGACTACATAAGGAAGCGAAGCATATATATTTTAATTTTGGGCAAGATCGCACTATTTCACTAATACATCTATCAGTAATGGCTTTACATGCATCAAGACTCAGATACAGTAGTTTCGGACAATATTTTGCAATTTCTATAATTGGTATATTACTAAAACCATAACTTTGATCAAGAATGAGAAAGTTTATATTTAGGCATGAACGCAGGATTGCACTGAGTAATGCATCTGAGATTTTTAAACCCGCCAATTTGAGATATACCATCTTTGAGCAATAGAGAGGTTTTGTCTTTTCACATATAACTCTTTTAAATTTCATCAATCGCCAATAAAGAGGTCCAGATTTATTTTTACTACACTGGTTCTGCCGATAACCTTCTATGGAAAACTCAATGTGTCGCCATAGAATTGGAGCACTGCAATGATACCAAAGGCGATTGACGAATAAAGCAGGATAGAGTGCTTTACCCTTGACTAAGAAATTAAATATGTTTTCGAGCAACTCCGGAATAATGAGAGAGTGGGTCATGTTTATTTTTATATAAGCATTAGGAAACTTAAAGTGGTTTTTATATCCTTGGCGAAATTAGTATAAATGATTAAAAATTTAATGTGTTTACCTATACCGGCCTTTGGTTGAAATCTCGCTCTATTCATCAACTTGACAGATAGGTACATCCCAACCAAGTTGAAAAATGTCTTGCATATCTGAAATTACGCTCTGGTTAGATAGAACATTTATTGTTTTTTAATGCCTCGATTTTCTTTTCTAGATCAAGAGGGGTGTTTCACCGAAGTGAGAAAGACTCAGATTTCGGTTTATTCAGATCTATAACTATGAACTCTTTTTGCCTCAAATACCCGTCAATAATTTTTGAAGCTTTTCGTGAATCTACATCAGTGTAAAGACTTATAATATCTGCAAGTTTTCGAATAGAGTCCCCACCATTAAAGAGAACAATGTGAGTAGCATTTTCACGAATATCTATTGGAATTTTGTGAAATTTTTGAGCAACATAAATTGAGGAGATATTCTCATAACGACCTCGGGTGAAAAATGGAATAATTTTTTTCTGTATAGCTGGAGGGTCAGAGTAAAGATCTTCGAATATCACTAATGTACTTCTTTTAGCATTAAACTTTTTGGGATCTGGGATTTTATCAGGAGATAGTGTAGAAAATGTGACATCTTCATAATAGGACTTTGATTTGTCTTGGGCAAGATATTTATAAAAATCTCGAACTATTTTATATTTCGGCTCATTTAAATAATGTCCGACAAGAACTACATCATCGCATTTAACATTACGTTCCCCTATCTTAGAACTCTTTTTCTTCTTAAACATGTAATAAAATTTGGGCATTGTTAGCAAGTTTAAATTCATATTGGTCTTACCTGTATTGCTAGCCCCTGCCATTACAATACGAAAAGGGTGCGCTGGTGCATCTTTATCTCCCTGGTATTTTTTTGAGGGTTTTACCTCATCCACAGCGAATACACAATATAACATCTCTTATAACAAGTAATATATATTGCAATTTTTTATTCCGATGAATTATCTGTAGAATCAGAGATTTGATGCCCTGCATCATCCGACTCACTATTCGTATCTGTATTTTGATACCAGCCGGTAATATCGAGAGTGGAATTTTTACTTCGTAAAGTTATGATTGCATTTCTGCTTATTTTTTCACAATCCTCAATGTTAAGCTTTTGAAGATTACACAAATTCGCTATTGCATTGATAGATATATCAGTGATGTCGCAACCCTCGAGATTAAGTTTTTCTATTTTTAAACATAAGCGTGATATTACACAAATAGATTCATCAGTTATATAACGCCAAGAAATATTGAGGGATTGAAGTTTAGGACATGAATCTGCAATCATCTTTACAGATATATCAGAAATAGATCTATTATTTGTATCACATGCGAAAGAAAGAGTAAAAATGTTTGGATGTGATTTTGCGATCGCACAAATTCCATTATCTGTTATTTTTTTACACATAATCAGGTAAAGGTGCTGAAGTTTAGGGCAGGAGCATGCAATCTGATTCAATGAAGCATCAGTAATTTTACAACTTCCTATTTTGAGATATTCTAAATTAGGGCACATTTGAACAATATTAATTATCGACACATCACTAATGTATTTAGAAAAACCTGTACGGAGATGAGTTAAATTCGAGCATGAATATGCAATTTCCTTCAATGCTGTATCAGATATTTTTATGGAATTAAATATCAACTTCTGGAGGTTTGANTCCGATGAATTATCTGTAGAATCAGAGATTTGATGCCCTGCATCATCCGACTCACTATTCGTATCTGTATTTTGATACCAGCCGGTAATATCGAGAGTGGAATTTTTACTTCGTAAAGTTATGATTGCATTTCTGCTTATTTTTTCACAATCCTCAATGTTAAGCTTTTGAAGATTACACAAATTCGCTATTGCATTGATAGATATATCAGTGATGTCGCAACCCTCGAGATTAAGTTTTTCTATTTTTAAACATAAGCGTGATATTACACAAATAGATTCATCAGTTATATAACGCCAAGAAATATTGAGGGATTGAAGTTTAGGACATGAATCTGCAATCATCTTTACAGATATATCAGAAATAGATCTATTATTTGTATCACATGCGAAAGAAAGAGTAAAAATGTTTGGATGTGATTTTGCGATCGCACAAATTCCATTATCTGTTATTTTTTTACACATAATCAGGTAAAGGTGCTGAAGTTTAGGGCAGGAGCATGCAATCTGATTCAATGAAGCATCAGTAATTTTACAACTTCCTATTTTGAGATATTCTAAATTAGGGCACATTTGAACAATATTAATTATCGACACATCACTAATGTATTTAGAAAAACCTGTACGGAGATGAGTTAAATTCGAGCATGAATATGCAATTTCCTTCAATGCTGTATCAGATATTTTTATGGAATTAAATATCAACTTCTGGAGGTTTGAACCTAAATGAGCTATTGTACGTAAAGTTGTATCTCTTATATTGTTTGGTTTACAACCTGTTTGGTTTTTAAAATTATATAGAATATTAAGAGAAAGAAAGGTATGGTTTTGTACAATTTTACCGAAGACTTCATCAGATAGACCCCGACAATATTTGATTTCCAGATGACGTAAATTAAAGCATGATCTAATAATTTCATATAATACATCACCAGAAATTTTACAGTTAGAAATATGGAGTCGAAATATATATGAAGCATAAGGTTTTTGTCTCCCGCACATCACCTTTTTGAATTTTCTCAATTGTGGGCAAGATCTATTTGTATCTCCACGAAATTCAACTTCTTTCCATAAAAAGGATGTAGAATTCATATACTACAACCAGTTAACGAATAGGGTCGGGTATAATGTTTTATCTATAGCAAGATATGAGAAAATATCCATCAGTATTTTGGGTAAGGTAAATGGATGTAGTTTAATGTATGACATTGGTACTTATCTTTATCGATTTATTGTATAAAAAGAAAATTATATCGAATGTATTGGTGAAGCTATCTTGTCTAAGAATCAGAGGTTGGCAAATACCCCTTCTTCTCCAACGTATGCCTAATATAGGAAAGTAAATCAGCAGAGTATGGTATTTCAATAAGATCTATGCCTTCTCTTTTGCATATATCCCGCTTTTTTTGATCGTGCTCCCTTTGAGCCTCTAGGTCGTTTTGATTTTTGTGATATAAACTATTGCGATGATAGTGTTGGACACCTTGATGCTCCCATGCTAATTTTAATTCCTCATTGTACCTATCCAAATGTAGTCCATCTAAGAATTTAGCCCTACATGGTGGAAATTTCTTACCCAGTAGATCCTCAAAAATGTATCTACATCTCCGCTCATTGATATGATGAAAGCAAAGTGGACACCATTCAAATTTCTTCGCAATTAATGGATATGAATACTCGAATTGATGCCTTCCATTTTCACAAGTCCAGAGATATACATTTTGATCATTGATTTGACCAGTCCTCCCAAGACACTCCCCACCACGCTTCTTAGCATAAATTTCAGCTTGTTCTAATTTGCTATTGGAAACTTGAATGAAGTGGATAAATCTAGTAGAATGGTATTTTCGCATAAATTCATCAGGCGGATACTCAATTTTTTCAGGTTCTTTGATTACTTGGAGTTCCTCAAACTTGAAAGGCCTTTTTGGATTCCGTCCCATCAAATGTGCAGTAGAATTAATAGGTTCATTTTCGAAATAGTATAAAATTGGCTGTGGTGGATTTTTTCCGATAATAACTTTTTTAATTTTATAAACATGCAATGACCAGTATGGATCGGTTGCACGGTGTCTATAATCACCTTCTAGTTCACCAGATTTTAATAAATATCTAACTGTTGTATCTTTTTTTAGTTTTATCTCTTCATCCTTTCCAATCGCTCTCTTAGGTTTACTAGAAGGTTTTAATATAACTTCTTCCAGTGTCATAGCATGAGTCAGTGTCATTCCAATAAGATGGGTTTTACTATTATTCATAAAACTAATAATTTGTTGAAGGATTTTATCCCATAATCTTGAGCGCTCTCCTTCTTTTAATCGTCCTTCAATGGCATAATGAACCTTATAAATCAATTTTACGATATTTTTCTTGAATGCTTTAATCAAGGCCAAACTCTCAAAGCTATAAAAGTCAACAATACGTATACATCCGGAATTATATAGAGGCGTTCTAGGACGCTATATATACGAAACGTCCGGAAAACGCACTAGAACGGTGCGTTCTAGTACGCTATATATTCAAAACGTTCGGAGAACGCACTAGAACAGTACGTTCTAGTACGCTATATATACGAAACGTTCGGAGAACGCACTAGAACGGTGCATTCTAGTACGCTATATATACGAAGCGTTCGGAGAACGCACTAGAACGGCATATTTAATACGCTATATGAACGTAGGTGGTGTTCGTAGGACGCTATAGATCGGTGTATTTTGGACGCACTAGAACGTTTATATTTAATTCCTGATGTAGTAACATTGTGCCATATCATTCTTCGAGCAAATGCACCTTTAAAAGATGTGTCACCATCTATCATCAACAATGATGGGAATGTAAGAGAATTAGAAGGATCTCTATATATAGCTTTAAGCGCCTTCACAACCTCTAAATTGTTTCTTGATGTAAGTGAACGACCGCCTTTGAACCTAGTAGCGATATCTATCACTAGTAAAATACAGACATATATNAATTTGTTGAAGGATTTTATCCCATAATCTTGAGCGCTCTCCTTCTTTTAATCGTCCTTCAATGGCATAATGAACCTTATAAATCAATTTTACGATATTTTTCTTGAATGCTTTAATCAAGGCCAAACTCTCAAAGCTATAAAAGTCAACAATACGTATACATCCGGAATTATATAGAGGCGTTCTAGGACGCTATATATACGAAACGTCCGGAAAACGCACTAGAACGGTGCGTTCTAGTACGCTATATATTCAAAACGTTCGGAGAACGCACTAGAACAGTACGTTCTAGTACGCTATATATACGAAACGTTCGGAGAACGCACTAGAACGGTGCATTCTAGTACGCTATATATACGAAGCGTTCGGAGAACGCACTAGAACGGCATATTTAATACGCTATATGAACGTAGGTGGTGTTCGTAGGACGCTATAGATCGGTGTATTTTGGACGCACTAGAACGTTTATATTTAATTCCTGATGTAGTAACATTGTGCCATATCATTCTTCGAGCAAATGCACCTTTAAAAGATGTGTCACCATCTATCATCAACAATGATGGGAATGTAAGAGAATTAGAAGGATCTCTATATATAGCTTTAAGCGCCTTCACAACCTCTAAATTGTTTCTTGATGTAAGTGAACGACCGCCTTTGAACCTAGTAGCGATATCTATCACTAGTAAAATACAGACATATATTTTTCTGCCATTCTGATTATCACGAACATGTATTAATATATCGCATTGATGAACTTTATTTGGAATTTTAATTTTTGAAAAACTTGCTTTGGCTTTGCACTTTTGTGGATGTCGATGAATTTGATAATCATATTGGTATCCTAGCCACTTTGCAATATCTCGCAATCGGAAATGAGTATATCCTTCTTTTTTAATATTTTTTTGCAATTTTCTAGGAGTGGGATAAAAACCAGGAATTTTATAATAGATTAAACGACAAATGAGAGCAACCTCATTACTAGGATCTATATATATAGTTGGAGTGCTCATTTTCAATACATCTTTATATAATAGAAAAATAACACTTCGTATTAACTTATATCAGATAATTATACAGGCGAGTATGTCTATTTTTATAGGAAAGGAGGTATGTGTATTCATCTTTATCTCACGAAGGATATGATCAGTATATATATATTACATTTCAATGGATAATCTTGTTGTGACTATTAAGAAATTACGTATTCAGATCTAGAAAAATGAAAATTACATTACTTACCTGGAGAAAGAAATCACTACAAGGGATAATGAGATCGATATTCTCCGGACACAAGTAAATAATCTCAAAATAAGACTCCGGAAAGCAGAGGCAGATGCTCAGTCCAATGACAAAAATATATCTGTCCTCAAGCTCCAATTGGAAGAAATGGGTGAAGATATTTCGTTGCTTCAACATAGACTTCAAAAAATAAAAGAAGGGATGTCATTAACCACCCCAGGTACATCGGCTAGTGTTTTTACATTATTAAATGAAACAAGAAATAATATTAAGATTTTATTTGATTCTGTCAGAGGTGAAAATGATCTGTTAAATGACGAAATTGATAATTTGCAGATCCAGACCGAATTGAAACTCACTCAAATTCAAAACAAGTACCACATATATGAGCGTGAAAATAATCAGCTCCGAGAAGGGTTAGCTCAAGAATATGAGGATGAAGTGGGGCGTCTTCAAATAACTATAAATGAGCAGAGGGATCGAATAGATGAATTGGGTGACGAAGCTCGAAATTGGTATCAAAGGGCTAATCAGTTACAAGGTCACTATGATACAGTTCTTAATGAAAGAGATCGATACAGAACGGAGTGCTTCCAACAAGAAGAAACTCTTAGGGGGATCCACGAAAATATGGCCCATGAAGGTGCAGATCAATTGGATTTGGAAGATGAGAATGCCAATTTAAAAGAAGACTTGCGCATAGCTGGTTTAATAATTATTGCTCTACGAGTTAGACGCCTAATTCTTATAAATAGGGGGGTATGCATTATGGCAAGAGGCTAATAATAGAGCACAGCGTTACAGACGCAGGTACACTCTTACTAATTCGCATAACCTTTATGGGCGTCTGACTATTCGGGCTCAAAATAGGCGCAATGTAGAACTGCTGAGAGAGAAATTTGCTTTCCAGCTATTGATTCAGCGATATAATAGACGATTAATAACTTGTCATAACCATGGTCAGAATTTACAGTTACAACTAACTACAGCTCAGAACGATTTATTTTTGAGTGATACCCAACTTAATATCAAGTGGGGCAAGTGGAAAAATAGAACACGGAATGCTGAGCAATTAATTTTGAATTTACAAGGACAAATTTTACATTTACAGAATAATCCATTAAATATGACAACTGTTGCAGGTGACTTAACTAGTATTTCACCATTGATTGCGGATTTTAAAAATTATAGTGGGCAAATTCTACCAGATGAATGGTATCAAGGTATTAATAAAATATTAACATTACCATCGATTACAGCAGTTGGTTTCAATGATGCACTTAGAACAGATATTTTGAAAAGCAAGATGGTTGGAAAATATACAGATATACCTGCTCAACACGCTGGCAATAATATTGATACTCCAGCTCGTTTTATTGTCTGGTTGTGTCACAAATATCAAACAGAAACTGTTGGAACACAACAAGTCGCTATCCAAAGATTAGCTCAAGAAAAATTTTTACTTTTCGATACCCCAGAAACTTATGAGACCAGAATTCGTCCTCTTTTATTAGAAGTTGCTAATAATGACGCCAATATTTTAGGACTTCTCAAGGGACATTTATCAGGCGATCTTTATACTTGGATGAGAAGTGATAATCCTCTAGATATTAATACTTTCTTTTCTTCACTTAAAAATATGTGGCTCGAACGTCGACCTTCACCTAGTTATGAGAGTCAAATTCCTCAAGTTTCAACTGTTAGCGAGCAACCGTCCAATACAGTTTTAGCTTTAATTACTCCCGAAGAAGTAGATAAAAAAATTTAAACAGCGGTTGCTTTATTGGAGAATCAAAAGAGTGAGTCTAACAAAATACGCTCCGATCCAAATTTATACTTGAATAATATGGATTCTGATCCTTCCTTTTTTCAGAATCTTATGAATGTAATGAAGGATATTTCTAATCGCCTCTCTAATCACGAAGTAACTGTCTCTGGCAAGGAAAAAAAGAATAACTCTTCAAGTAACGATGACATGGATAGAATTACAAAAGGTATGGCAAAATTATCATTAAATGTGGCTAAAATCAAAAAATCTCTACATAGATGTTCCTATTGTCATAAGACGGGTTACACTTCCCGCACTTGCCTTAAAAGAAAAAAGAGCAAAAGAAAAGCTCGCGTACACCATATTAGTAAAAATGATAACTCAGAATCCGACAGCGATNCTTTCTTTTCTTCACTTAAAAATATGTGGCTCGAACGTCGACCTTCACCTAGTTATGAGAGTCAAATTCCTCAAGTTTCAACTGTTAGCGAGCAACCGTCCAATACAGTTTTAGCTTTAATTACTCCCGAAGAAGTAGATAAAAAAATTTAAACAGCGGTTGCTTTATTGGAGAATCAAAAGAGTGAGTCTAACAAAATACGCTCCGATCCAAATTTATACTTGAATAATATGGATTCTGATCCTTCCTTTTTTCAGAATCTTATGAATGTAATGAAGGATATTTCTAATCGCCTCTCTAATCACGAAGTAACTGTCTCTGGCAAGGAAAAAAAGAATAACTCTTCAAGTAACGATGACATGGATAGAATTACAAAAGGTATGGCAAAATTATCATTAAATGTGGCTAAAATCAAAAAATCTCTACATAGATGTTCCTATTGTCATAAGACGGGTTACACTTCCCGCACTTGCCTTAAAAGAAAAAAGAGCAAAAGAAAAGCTCGCGTACACCATATTAGTAAAAATGATAACTCAGAATCCGACAGCGATTGCTCTAATAGTGAATCTGGAACAAGGTTCGATTCTGGAGAGTCATCAGGTGAATCCGATCATAGTATTGATGTATATTTTTCTAATTCAAAAAAAAAGTGACCCGTAAGAAAAATTCTGGCAAATCGTCTTCATTAAAATCCAAACAATCCAAGGTTAAAAAAGAGAAAACAAAATTTCAGGTTCCCTAATTCAAGTCCCGCAAGGAAAACCAAAGTAAGCAAACAACTTTAGAACAGACTATTCGTAAGATTATTCAAAGTGAACTTAAAGAAATCATATCACCATATCTATTACAGAGCTTTGAACTTAAATTTAGTTTCATAAAACCCGCCCACACAGAAAAGTTACCTCCCATTCAGGATAAGATTTATCGCGAACCAGCTTCAGAAATACCTGATTCGGATGGAGAAGAGAAGACATTGGATGATCCTATGGAGATAGACTTAGTTCAGAGAAGGGATCCAGCTACAGATATTGCAACTACAGAATGTAAAATCAAACGTTTGATAATTCCGGCTGCCGGTCTTGATTCTTGTGCTAATTTTCCAATTATGACCGAGGATATTGCTAAATGTGCCAAGTTAGTAATTGATACAAAAGAAAAACATGATCTCAGCGGAATTGCCACTACCTCTACTGAATCTATTGGGACCGTTCGTAATATTCCTGTGACTTTTGCTCTGGGTTGTACAATACATTCTGATTTTGCAGTCGTTAAGTATCGCAAACCAATGTTAATTTTACCTAATACGTTGCTTGATAAATATGATTATGATTTACTTGCATTAAAGCGTGTGTTGAAACTCGTATGCAATGGTAAAGAACATTCCATTCCAATTAATATGCATCCAGTCAAAAATAAGCTCGAAGTGAACTACGTAACTACATCTCAGGATGATAAGCCTTTGGTATCCGATCAAATTTCTCAGGAGACAGATGAGGATGGAGATAACAATGTACCATTCGAGAAATGGTGTGCTCCTGAAGGTTTTAGCTTATTGCAAAGCAATGAGGCTCTACCCCTAGATTCTGACGATTCGACTTTAAAAAAAAAATGCATGAGCTATGAGGAATTGGAAAAATCACTATATACTACCCTCGAGTCTAAGGCTGAAATAAATGATCTTACCAAGAAGTTGCAATTACGTTATGAAAAGCTACTTGAATATATCTCCTCCAAAGATGATAGTATAAATAAAGAAAAGATAGACTAGGTATTATGAAAACCCATATAAAATTATTTCAGATATTCTTCGAGAACTGGGTCTCATTAAATAGATAACTTATGTAGCCAATAAACGAGTCAAATTTCTTTTATTTTTCTCATCTATTTTAGCTTCTCGTTTACGCAATGCAACAAGATCATCACTGCATATTTCTTCTGTAGGCTCGGAGAACCATTGTTCTGCAATAGAGTTATTGTCGGTGGCAGACACAATGTGGCTAGTAGGTATTGGATCAGATATGCGAACGGATTTTGTTCTAGGTTTGGAACTTTTCTTTTTTATTTCTTTGTTGGGAAGAATATCGTATTCCAAATGTAGGTTCGAAGAATTATAATTCAAAGAAGAGGCAGAGCCTCGAATCTCCAATTCATCGCTTAATGACCTGCTCTGTAATAAAACCTCGCTTTCGATCCGATTAGAATTTTCAGATAAGATTGTTGGCATAGGTAATATTTCGGAGGATATGGTACTTTGTATTACTTGTTGTTGGCGTTCACAATTCTCCCATATATCATCAATCCGATTTTCATGAATATGGAAATCTCTTATTATTCTATATTTAGGAACCTTGCCCTTAAGCATTCTAATTGTTTCTATTTGTTCAGAACTTAGAAATGTAGAACCTCGACGATAATATGATTTTAAATATGGAGTATCCATAGTTTGATTTCTTATCGAATATTTAGAATGATAAAAAATGATATTTAAAATTTTAGAACGATAAAAAATAATATCTATTATTATAGATGGATTAGAATGATAAAAAACGATATTTAATATTTTAGAATGATAAAAAATAATATCTATTATTATAGATGGATGAGAAATATTAACAAAGTCAATACGAGGTGCTAGAAATTGAAATATAGATAAAAATAATTACTATATAACCTAATTCAGATACGGAGTATCCTGCTTCGCAAACAATATCTAATATTATTTTTTAATAGTCTACGATATTTAATATTAAATATCGTTAGATAATTATAGAAATTATTAACAAAGCTAGTTTTATCGGACTTGTCTATGCATATAGTGTATTAATATGGAAGTTCCGCATATAAGTCATAAATACTCTTGATTTCTTTATCCTAATTAATGCTTTGAATCTGATTACCTTTTAATAGAAATGGATCAATAGAATATTCTTGTCTTCTCCAGATTTTATAGATGCGAGTATTTAATATCTTGTATTTTTTAATTAATATAGATAACGCGTTTTTAGTACCTCTAGCATTAATAATCTCACAGATTGCTTCAGATGAAAGAGGAGTTGTATCAGATCTTAAATATCTAGGCATAATTCTTTTTTATTAGTAATATTTATATTTAATATTCATTTTCGCTACACATAGTTTAACTAAAGAATATATGGCTAATGTACATACATTGCAAAATATTAAAGGCTATCGACTTGGTAGTATGCGTGAACAAGAGCTGGAAAAAGAATTACATAATATTATCAAATCCAAAGCCGAAATCAATGACCTTACCGGGAAATTACAAGATAAATACTCTAAGCAAGTGAAGGATTTTGATCGGGAGAGAAAGGGATGGAATCGGGAAAGAAAGCAATGGGAAAGTACATTTGATAATGTTAATAATGATAAACAAAAGTTACATACCCACGCTTTAGAACTTATTGATGAGACCAAGCGGTTAGAGATTGAAAATACTAACCTTATCTCTCAGAATATTCGTAAAGATCTTTCTCTCGCCAAATCTAATGCTATGAATGATATAAAATCCAAAAAAATTAGATCGCTTGAGTCTATGATCAAGATATTGGAAGGTAAGTTGACTTCAGCACGGAAGGATGTGTTTTCGATTCAAAATAACTCATTGAAAAAAGATTCTAAGATATTGTCCCTTAAATCCAAAATAGCTGAAGTAGAACAAATGAAAAGTGAACTGTTATCAAAAATTAGTGAGCTTGGGCGTCTAAAATCAGAGGCTATATCGAATCCTATAGTTGGTGAAGATGACGAAAAAAATACAGCCAAGTCTGACTCATGAAGTGAGGATGTTTTCGCATCTAATATATCTACAGTTATTGAGCCTAGCAAAAGTCTTAGACCGTATCTAGCATGCAGAAAAATTATGGAAGAGGCAAAAAAAAATGATGATAATATTCTGGCATATATCAATAATGAGATTAGTGAACCACCAAAAGTCGATACTGAGGTTATTCCCAAGCATCAGTAATTTTTATATAACGTTCTATAACGTTATATGAACGAAACGTTCGTATTACGTTCTAGAACGACACCTACGTACTAGAACATAATGTTCTAGTACGCTATAAATACGTGCTGTTCGTACTACGTTTATAAACGGTGTATATATAACGTTATATATCGCCGTTTTATAACGTATTACGAACGTTTCGTATTAATAACGTTGTATATCGGCGTTCGTATATCGTTAGTCAGAAGCGTTTAATAACGTTAAAAGTACGAAATGTTCATTTTACACTATAAAACGGCGATATATAATAATATTTAAACATCATTTAATAGCGTTTAGCGTTAAATAACGTTTTTTATATTTAATTTATTTTTATTTTTTCAAAATATTACATTTTTTTTGAATTTAAAATTTGATTTTCAATCTTTATTATTTTCTTTTATTAATTATTATATTACATTTATTATAATTACATATTATTTTATTACATGTATAATAAAGAAATATATTAATAAATATTAATTCGTTACAAATTTTTTTAAAATATTAAAGTAATAAACATACTTAATTTTTTTATTCCATTTCGCTTTCATCGTCCATTTGAAATAAATTTATATTGTTTTCTTCATTAGAGTCAATATAAATTACGCCAACATCTT
>PQFF01000541.1:88392-117256 GCA_003547095.1 Diversispora epigaea | reverse complement strand
GATAAAAAATAATATCTATTATTATAGATGGATGAGAAATATTAACAAAGTCAATACGAGGTGCTAGAAATTGAAATATAGATAAAAATAATTACTATATAACCTAATTCAGATACGGAGTATCCTGCTTCGCAAACAATATCTAATATTATTTTTTAATAGTCTACGATATTTAATATTAAATATCGTTAGATAATTATAGAAATTATTAACAAAGCTAGTTTTATCGGACTTGTCTATGCATATAGTGTATTAATATGGAAGTTCCGCATATAAGTCATAAATACTCTTGATTTCTTTATCCTAATTAATGCTTTGAATCTGATTACCTTTTAATAGAAATGGATCAATAGAATATTCTTGTCTTCTCCAGATTTTATAGATGCGAGTATTTAATATCTTGTATTTTTTAATTAATATAGATAACGCGTTTTTAGTACCTCTAGCATTAATAATCTCACAGATTGCTTCAGATGAAAGAGGAGTTGTATCAGATCTTAAATATCTAGGCATAATTCTTTTTTATTAGTAATATTTATATTTAATATTCATTTTCGCTACACATAGTTTAACTAAAGAATATATGGCTAATGTACATACATTGCAAAATATTAAAGGCTATCGACTTGGTAGTATGCGTGAACAAGAGCTGGAAAAAGAATTACATAATATTATCAAATCCAAAGCCGAAATCAATGACCTTACCGGGAAATTACAAGATAAATACTCTAAGCAAGTGAAGGATTTTGATCGGGAGAGAAAGGGATGGAATCGGGAAAGAAAGCAATGGGAAAGTACATTTGATAATGTTAATAATGATAAACAAAAGTTACATACCCACGCTTTAGAACTTATTGATGAGACCAAGCGGTTAGAGATTGAAAATACTAACCTTATCTCTCAGAATATTCGTAAAGATCTTTCTCTCGCCAAATCTAATGCTATGAATGATATAAAATCCAAAAAAATTAGATCGCTTGAGTCTATGATCAAGATATTGGAAGGTAAGTTGACTTCAGCACGGAAGGATGTGTTTTCGATTCAAAATAACTCATTGAAAAAAGATTCTAAGATATTGTCCCTTAAATCCAAAATAGCTGAAGTAGAACAAATGAAAAGTGAACTGTTATCAAAAATTAGTGAGCTTGGGCGTCTAAAATCAGAGGCTATATCGAATCCTATAGTTGGTGAAGATGACGAAAAAAATACAGCCAAGTCTGACTCATGAAGTGAGGATGTTTTCGCATCTAATATATCTACAGTTATTGAGCCTAGCAAAAGTCTTAGACCGTATCTAGCATGCAGAAAAATTATGGAAGAGGCAAAAAAAAATGATGATAATATTCTGGCATATATCAATAATGAGATTAGTGAACCACCAAAAGTCGATACTGAGGTTATTCCCAAGCATCAGTAATTTTTATATAACGTTCTATAACGTTATATGAACGAAACGTTCGTATTACGTTCTAGAACGACACCTACGTACTAGAACATAATGTTCTAGTACGCTATAAATACGTGCTGTTCGTACTACGTTTATAAACGGTGTATATATAACGTTATATATCGCCGTTTTATAACGTATTACGAACGTTTCGTATTAATAACGTTGTATATCGGCGTTCGTATATCGTTAGTCAGAAGCGTTTAATAACGTTAAAAGTACGAAATGTTCATTTTACACTATAAAACGGCGATATATAATAATATTTAAACATCATTTAATAGCGTTTAGCGTTAAATAACGTTTTTTATATTTAATTTATTTTTATTTTTTCAAAATATTACATTTTTTTTGAATTTAAAATTTGATTTTCAATCTTTATTATTTTCTTTTATTAATTATTATATTACATTTATTATAATTACATATTATTTTATTACATGTATAATAAAGAAATATATTAATAAATATTAATTCGTTACAAATTTTTTTAAAATATTAAAGTAATAAACATACTTAATTTTTTTATTCCATTTCGCTTTCATCGTCCATTTGAAATAAATTTATATTGTTTTCTTCATTAGAGTCAATATAAATTACGCCAACATCTTCGTTGTCTTCATTCATATTGTCATTGTTATCCTTTTCTGATTCTGAGGATGATTCCGAGGATGATGATGAAATATAAATATTTCTATTTTCGATTTTATCCTAAATTATAACGATATTTAACCCTTTTTTTTTTATTTTTCCGGAGTCTTCAATAAATTAATAATATTTAAATTAAACTTACTATATTTTTTCTTATTTTTGATTTCATTATTTCGTTTTTTACTTTTATACCTCCATTATCAGGATCAAGAATTATTTCAATTACTTCTACGGCGAACGCGAGGAGAGGTTTTCCTACCTTATCAGGATTTGAAAATGCTTTCTGCAATATTTTATTACACCATGTTGGTATTTCTTCGTCGTTGTTATTATTTATTTTTTTATGTAATTTTTCAAATGCTTTTCTAACTTCTTTTTTTTCCTTCCAATCCATTATATCTTTTTGCGTAGCGTTGTTATTAATATTTGGTAGCGAATCTTCACCAAAGGTAGAAAATATTGCCGATTTAATTTTGGCAACCATATTACCTCTCATTGATTGAAGTTTCAATAGTATCTATATTATAAAACGTTATCTAACGTCATATTTCACTAAATGTCATTTGATATACGATAAATTATTAATTAAATTATTTACCATGAATTTTTTTTTCAAACAAATGATCCCATTTTTTCTCTGAACATTTTGCAAGAAATTCGAGATCGTTTGAATTTAAGTAGTTCTTTGTTTCTTCTTTTAGTTTTTCAATATCCGAATACATATCTGTTTCAATAAAAGGTTTCGATACAGTTTGGGCTATTTTCTGTAAAAATATTTAAAATTAATTTTTATTTATATACATAAAGAAAAATAAAGTATAACATTATTCTTACATTTAAATATGATTCTTCCACTTCCTTATTTTTTTCTTTGAAATTATCTACACTTTTGTGTATTTCAGAGATTTCTTTTCTTATTCCAGTAATGTTTTATTTCCAATAGTGTATTCATTATTTTTTGATTTGTTTTTTCATCTAAATTAAAGAAATTCAACATTAATTATATTATAATATATTTAATTATCTTTTAAACCGATATATAACGTTTATTACCTTCAAATTTATTAGTTTTCTTTTTTTTGTTTGCTTCAACATCCAATGAAAATGATTCTTGGAATCTTCTTGTGGGGATTAGAGAAGATGCGGATTGAGTTGATGCAGTAGGAGTTAACACGGTAAGAGTTGAAGCGGAACAAGTTGATTTTGTTGAGGTTGAGTTTGATTTCAATTTTGAAGTTGAAGTTGATTTTGTTGTTGCTATGGATCTTGATGCTGATTTTGATAAGAGAACGGATACCAAAGCAGATTTTGTAGTTGAAACTGGTGTTGATGATGATGTCACCGTTGCTTCTGGTGCTTCTTCATTGTCATTGTTATTGTTTTTTTTGGATTTTTTTGTATTACGTGGCTTTGTATAATATAGTAATAAAATATATTTTTATTTATTACATATTTCAATATATAACGAAATGTTTCGTTATATATATATTATTATAATTTCTCTTCTTTAAATAATATTTTGACATTATTTTATCTCAAATAATACTCTTTATATAGATTTATCTCTACTTCTTTAGCAAATAAATTAAATATTTATATTTACCATTCTTTTTTCTCATGCGATATTTGCAGCAGGCTATCTTGACTCTTAAGTATAGTTAGTTGAAATTGAAAAAAAATTTTGTTGAAAAGTAAAAAAAAAAGTATTTTCTGAAAAGGACTTTGTTAGATTGACTTAAAAATATTAGAATATAACGTTAGTATTACGTTATATAACGTTTTTGTTCGAAAAGTTCAATTGAAAATATTAATATATTGTTTATTATATTTAATATAAATAATGTAAATAAAGGATTTTTGTAATTACTTAGCATCATATTGTAAAGTGAAACAAAAAAAAATTAATTATTTGCGTGTATAATTTAAAAAAAAATTTCGAAACTTTCGTTCTGAAATTTTTCTCTTAAAGTTATCCCTTTATTTTTTGTGGTAAGTAAACAACCTTTATAGGATAAAAGTTTAAATAGTATTTTACCATTTGATAATCGATAATGCAGATCATTCCTGATCATGCATAAACAGTATAACCAGTTTTTTAATAATGGTGTATAACGAAATATTTTATTTTTAATCTAATATCTAATTTTCTCACAGATTTGTTTATCTATTCCCATCAAATTCCTTCTATATAATATTACATATGTATTTCCTTCCTTTAATGTAATGAGGAGTATCATTTTTAAAATATCTTATGACTACGAATCCGACAAATTCCTTCTATATTACGTGTTTCACGACATTTTCTTCCTTTGTTTGAAAAAGTATTATATTATTTTCAAATAAACTTCTTTTTTACAATAATTAAAATATATTACGAATATTTTTTATGATTTATAAATTTTATGAAGTTCTTGAAGAATTCTGATTAAATATGTATTTAATATAGATAATTTTGTGATATAGAATTATAATAACGTTGTATTACGTTTTAAATCAGTAATAAACAAGTAATAAATTTNAATTCACAAGTATTAAGTATTTAAATGAATCATTTTATTAACCATTCCTATTAATTATTCATTTAACGATAATAATAACTTTTGCATGTCCTTTTTGTAATTGTGTTCTTTCAAACCATTTTGCTTACAGTCAGCACGTTAAAAGATGTTCCGAAAATTATGCTTCAAGTAGTTCTGAAGAAATTTTTATTCAAAATGAATCTGATATCATTATGTCTGAGCAAGAAGTAATTAATATTAATGAAATATTATAAAATTTGTTATATAATATTATTAATTTTTAATAATACTTTATTTATATAGGATAATAGTAAAGATAATCGAAATAATGAAATAATTTATATATCGGATGATGAATCTAGGTCTAGTCCAAGAAGCAACAGAATCAATGACATTATACAAAGTGTGAAAATTTCTTATTATAATCTTTCGATTATTATCAAATATATATAACCAATATAAATTATAAAGTTAAAATAAATGAATGTCCGCAAAATATTGATAGTCTAACATTTGAGAAACACGCATCTATACAATATGAAGAGTCCGTATCCAGAGAACCTGAATTTGAAACTGAAGAATCTAAATTCGAATCTGATAAAACTGAATCTGAATCTGATGAGACTGAATCTGAATCTGATAAAACCAAATTCGAATCAGATAAAACTGAAGAAGAAACTGAAACCATACCAAAATTTCTAAACAATATCTATTCTGATTTAATGACATTAATTATCCAACATAACCTAAATAATAAAGCTGGAAACACAATAATATGTTTTTTTAATAAACATTTAAACCTACCGACATCACCTCTTCCCAAAAACATAGAGCAAAGAAGAAAACTAATGGATAGGATGAAATTAATTAACTTATTAAACAAAGAAAAAGTAATTTTAAAATTGTATTAAAAATATTTTATCAATAAATGATATACATAATAATATTACGTTTAATTTTAAAAATAATCAGATAATTAATTTTAACAATATAATATTATAAATTATTATTTTTTAACACTATATACCATTTTATAGTCAAATAATAATAGAAATTACAACGAACAATATATCGCCAATTGGTAGGCAAAAACAGAAAAAACCATACCACTTGGTTCACATCTATTATCAATCATATTATATTCCAACGCTTCAACGATCGACACTCTCAGAAAAAATACTTTGCACCCCATTTTTATAACTCTGGGCAATATCATAACCTGGTGTAGAAATAAACCAGATGTAAAACAATTATTAGCNACGAATCTGAAAAATCCGAATCAGCAGAAGAAGAAACTGAAACCATACCAAAATTTCCAAACAATACCTATTCTGATTTAATGACATTAATTATCCAACATAACCTAAATAATAAAGCCGGAAACGCAATAATACGTTTTTTTAATAAACATTCAAACCTACTGACATCACCTCTTCCCAAAAACATAGAACAAGGAAGAAAACTAATGGATAGGATGAAATTAATTAACTTATTAAACAAAGAAAAAGTAATTTTAAAATATAATAACAAAAATTATATCATATATTATCGGCCTATAATAAATTGTATTAAAAATATTTTATCAATAAATGATATACATAATAATATTACGTTTAATTTTAAAAATGATTAGGTAATTTTTTTTTTTTTTTTTTAATCCAACGGAGCCATGCAATAATAAACTTTATTATACAAATTTTAAATTCTTACACAACGCTACGCTATACAAATTAGATTACTAATTTATTTAACTAGACTAACTTATGAAAAAAGAAAAATGCAAATTGCGCCTACTATTACTATCTAGAAATACATTCAATTAAGATGCATCGCACGGATCAGCCCATCGTTGCCTGAATTGTTAAATTCCTGCAACTGATGTCCATGGCTCCATCCAATACTTAAAGATTAAACTAATCAATAAGGCATTAGATAGAACTTTTTATGAAACACCCCACATAAAACCTAACCCAGGAACTGTACCCAATCGATACAGCAAAACTGTTATTTGATATAACTTGTATCCACAATATTTGTTTTAATTTCAAATAACCTCAAAATTCTTTAAATCTTTTATGTTCCCCACAAAATAACCCAAAAATAGTATCTGAACATAGCTAGTGTTCCCATACCAGGCCTTTTACCCCAGCCCAACCCATCCGGATATCGATACAAGACAAAAGCTATGTAAAAATACTATATAAAATAAAATTACTAACAACTACCCAACCAGCAACTAACCTTCTAACACTTCAACCAACTCAAGTCTCTCAACAACTAACCCTCCCAAGACCAAACCGCTTTTCAACGCCTACACCTTGGTTCCTTCCTAATTTCCAACACAACGAAACATTAAACTGGAATAAAATTATGACCAACGTTTCTCATGACACAAAATATCTAAACCTGTTAACCGACCAGGTTATTAATCCCACAATATACACCGTAAGAGCTACCACAAGATTCAAGTTTTTTATGCCCATAGATGCATAACTTTGAAGGTCCTCACATATCCATACCTTATATAGTACAAACTCGATGTAAGTGTTACCCCCTCCTTAGTTACACAAAATATTCAGCCCATCGCACAACTCCCGTTATGTCTAAATTAAATTGGTCCCTGCATATGTTTTTCCTTCTTCAGAATAACACTCATGCAGGTGTTACAACATACCCCTTAAATTATACCTCAGCCCAGTGGACAACTGACTGGACCCCCCCGAAAGATTTTATGGCCACCTCCAGACAAGAAAAACCATATTTTTTGATAAGGCTTTTAGCATAAAATTAACTAACGACTCAACAGATGTCTACCAAGCCTCCGTCCAATAATGCATATCTGGCCTGTTCATAATAACCGAAGTAGAGATACCACAAGAGTAAATAAAATGAGACCATGTTATATCCACATTAGCAAAAAAAGGTCACCCGTTTCAAAACATCGAACTACCTGGTTCAGTTTCTCGTTTGAAGTTAAGGTTCTTAATATAACTAACTCCATAACATGTTAAGTAAAGCGAAGTTGATGAGATTATGAAGAAAGATTACTGTAAATACAGGTGGAATAAAGAAAGTGATAAAATTTTGTTAATAAAATTATATAAAATAATTTATGAACATTTTTTTGGATGGTGGTTGTGGAAAGAGTTTGGAAGATCCATTTCAAAAATGATCAAGTAATTAATTTTAACAATATAATATTATAAATTATTATTTTTTAACACTATATACCGTTTTATAGTCAAATAATAATAAAAATTACAACGAGCAATATACCGCCAATTGGTGGGCAAAAACAGAAAAAACCATACCACTTGATTCACATCTATTATCAATTTTGACGCTTCAACGACCGACACTTTCGGAAAAAATACCTTGCATCCCATTTTTATAACTCTGGGCAATATCATAACCTGGCGTAGAAATAAACCAGATGTAAAACAATTATTAGCATATCTTCCTATTATAAAAGCAAAAGATGATACTCAAAAAAAATCTGAAGAACATAAAAATATAGTTCGCAGAACTTTTCATAAATCTCTCAAATTTTTGTTGTCTCCGTTATATAACGAAGATAATGGTATAGAATTAGAGTTAAATAATAGAATATTGTGGTGTATCCCTAGAATTTCTATGATTATTTCTGACTGGCCCGAAGCATGCACATTTTCATTAACATATAAATTAACACAATCAAATCACCCCTGTCATTTTTGTCTCGTTTCTAAAGAAAATTTATCAAATATAAACTTAAATAGCAATCAAATAGAATCAAGATCTCATAAAAATATAAAATTACATTATAAAAATAATACGGAAAAAAACGTTAGCATTGAAAAAGTTCGAAATTTTTTTTGGAATGTCCCATAAGTATAAAATTTTTAATTTTAAATAATAAAAGTATTAATAAAATTCAAAATTTAATAGGGATATCAACATATACGCTGCCACAGTACCCGATAGAATGCACCACCTTGATCTCGGCCTGTTTCATTATCAATTAAGCTTTACTAAAGCTTTAATTCTCGAACAATGTGGAAAATCCTTTATCGATAAAATGAATAATCGCATTAAATTAATTCCTCACTATCAAGATCTTAAATCGTTTTCTAACGGTTTTTTACATCTTACCTTACTAACCGCTTCGGAATACCGAAGCCTTATAAAAATAATGATTTTTATTATAGACAATCTCTATCAAGATTCCAAAAGACCAAATTTTATTAAANTCATAACCTGGCGTAGAAATAAACCAGATGTAAAACAATTATTAGCATATCTTCCTATTATAAAAGCAAAAGATGATACTCAAAAAAAATCTGAAGAACATAAAAATATAGTTCGCAGAACTTTTCATAAATCTCTCAAATTTTTGTTGTCTCCGTTATATAACGAAGATAATGGTATAGAATTAGAGTTAAATAATAGAATATTGTGGTGTATCCCTAGAATTTCTATGATTATTTCTGACTGGCCCGAAGCATGCACATTTTCATTAACATATAAATCAACACAATCAAATCACCCCTGTCATTTTTGTCTCGTTTCTAAAGAAAATTTATCAAATATAAACTTAAATAGCAATCAAATAGAACCAAGATCTCATAAAAATATGAAATTACATTATAAAAATAATACGGAAAAAAACGTTAGCATTGAAAAAGTTCGAATTTTTTTTTGGAATGTCCCGTAAGTATGAAATTTTTAATTTTAAATAATAAAAGTATTAATAAAATTCAAAATTTAATAGGGATATCAACATATACGCTGCCACAGTACCCGATAGAATGCACCACCTTGATCTCGGCCTGTTTCATTATCAATTAAGCTTTACTAAAGCTTTAATTCTCGAACAATGTGGAAAATCCTTTATCGATAAAATGAATAATCGCATTAAATTAATTCCTCACTATCAAGATCTTAAATCGTTTTCTAACGGTTTTTTACATCTTACCTTACTAACCGCTTCGGAATACCAAAGCCTTATGAAAATAATGATTTTTATTGTAGACAATCTCTATCAAGATTCCAAAAGACCAAATTTTATTAAAAATAACAAAATTACTGAAATATATTTAAAATGGAATAAAATGTATTTATTATCAAGAAAAGAAAATTATGAAGAATCTGATATTACTCGTCTGCAGGTAACAATACATATCTTTATACAATATTTTAATTCGTTGCATATTAAAATTTTCTCTAATTAATTTCAGGAATCGATAAATGAATGGGTAAAACTTTTTATTGAACTATTTGAAGAATATTCATCATCTAAGCTTCAATTTTCCAAATTACATTCGTGGGTGTTCCATATTTGCTCTTCAATTCGTGAATTTGATGCCATTAATGGGTATACAACAGAAACATATGAAAGCCTTCATAAAAATTATGTCAAAAAGCCTTATAAATTAACAAATAAAAAAGAAATTGAAAAACAAATAATGAAAATTGTAAGTATTCTTTTTTGGTAAAAATCGTTATATAACGTTATTAAATTTATATTAACACATTTTTCTTTAGATTCGCCGCAAAGCCATCATAACAGAAAGTTCCTCAAAAGAAATACCAAAAACCCCAATAGCATTAAAATATTCAAAAAAATTATATGAATTTTGTATACAAAATGCTGAAATTTATATTCAAACAAGAATGAATGACCCGGACCTCGAAAAAGCGCATATATAGTGGTGTGACATTAAAATATGGTGCAAAAATGCGTGCAAACAATAAATTCCATAAAAGACCTATATTCAGTAATATTGCAGTTGAAATGAATCCAGATGAAATCTTTGAATACACATCAGATAATGGTGTATGTTTTGCTCAGGTAAAGATCAAAATTAATATCTTGTGAAATAATGATGAATATTTAATTATTATTAATATTTTATAAATAGGTTCTTTTAATAACTGAAATAATAATGAATTATGAAGAACCAATGCATCTCACACTCGTGCAGTGGTATGATTTCAAATCATCGGTAAATCCATATTTATACAAATGCCCATTATTAGAAAAAACAAATATTTTTAATTTAATAGAAATAGAAGCAATAAATGATATAATTAAAGCTCCTAACCGTTTGGTTTGAACCGAATCCAAACGGCTGGTTTCGGTTCCGGTTTGGTTCATTAAAATCCAAACCGGACGATCACCCATTCAGTTCAGTTCAGTTTCGGTTTCTTTGTTTGAACTGAACGGAAGAACTNAAATTTTATTAAAAATAACAAAATTACTGAAATATATTTAAAATGGAATAAAATGTATTTATTATCAAGAAAAGAAAATTATGAAGAATCTGATATTACTCGTCTGCAGGTAACAATACATATCTTTATACAATATTTTAATTCGTTGCATATTAAAATTTTCTCTAATTAATTTCAGGAATCGATAAATGAATGGGTAAAACTTTTTATTGAACTATTTGAAGAATATTCATCATCTAAGCTTCAATTTTCCAAATTACATTCGTGGGTGTTCCATATTTGCTCTTCAATTCGTGAATTTGATGCCATTAATGGGTATACAACAGAAACATATGAAAGCCTTCATAAAAATTATGTCAAAAAGCCTTATAAATTAACAAATAAAAAAGAAATTGAAAAACAAATAATGAAAATTGTAAGTATTCTTTTTTGGTAAAAATCGTTATATAACGTTATTAAATTTATATTAACACATTTTTCTTTAGATTCGCCGCAAAGCCATCATAACAGAAAGTTCCTCAAAAGAAATACCAAAAACCCCAATAGCATTAAAATATTCAAAAAAATTATATGAATTTTGTATACAAAATGCTGAAATTTATATTCAAACAAGAATGAATGACCCGGACCTCGAAAAAGCGCATATATAGTGGTGTGACATTAAAATATGGTGCAAAAATGCGTGCAAACAATAAATTCCATAAAAGACCTATATTCAGTAATATTGCAGTTGAAATGAATCCAGATGAAATCTTTGAATACACATCAGATAATGGTGTATGTTTTGCTCAGGTAAAGATCAAAATTAATATCTTGTGAAATAATGATGAATATTTAATTATTATTAATATTTTATAAATAGGTTCTTTTAATAACTGAAATAATAATGAATTATGAAGAACCAATGCATCTCACACTCGTGCAGTGGTATGATTTCAAATCATCGGTAAATCCATATTTATACAAATGCCCATTATTAGAAAAAACAAATATTTTTAATTTAATAGAAATAGAAGCAATAAATGATATAATTAAAGCTCCTAACCGTTTGGTTTGAACCGAATCCAAACGGCTGGTTTCGGTTCCGGTTTGGTTCATTAAAATCCAAACCGGACGATCACCCATTCAGTTCAGTTCAGTTTCGGTTTCTTTGTTTGAACTGAACGGAAGAACTGAAATTGAACCGAAACATTTTCGGTTCAATTATTTTTTTTTATTTTTTTTGCAGCATTTATCACCATTGTCGCCGTAGTATCCTAAAATGAAAATCAATTAGTTAACGTAATACAAAAGAAAAAAAAAGATAATCAATTTTTTTGATCTGTTTATCTTACTTCGCCATTTTTCGTTGCTATTTTTTTGGCACTATTTTTTTGTTGCTATTTTTTGTTGTTACTGTCAACTGTTGCTATTTTATTATAAAAAAATAAATTAATATTAATAGATTTAAAATCTGATTATTGAAAATCTATATATATTATTGTGAGTATTATTATTATTATTATTATAGACATTTATATTTTAGAAATGTATTAAATATTATTATTAAAATATTTTTTTTGATCATTTGACAAATTGTAATAAGGAATACATCAGGAAATTTTTTATATCAGAGGTTATTGTAATAATTTCGTTTTCAAAAGTTATTGAAGGTTATCAGACCAATAACCTTCGCAAATATTACGTTTATTATGATAAAGTGAAGGTTATTGAAGGTTATCGATATTAATAACCTCCGGAGTATTACGTTTTATTAATAAAAATGAAGGTTTTCGGTACCAATAACTTTCGTAAATATTACGTTTATGTTGGAGGTATTCGAAGGTTAACGAAGTGAAGGACTTCGAAGGCTTACGTTTAAAAAAATTTACTGATGTAATAAGAAAAACTATATTTTATTTTTATCTTTTCTCTCTTTCATATCTTAATGGAATTTGAAGAATACGAAGAATATGAGATTGAACTAGAGGAGGATTTAGATAATGAATGTTTATGACCATTTTACATTAAATACTAATGAAAATAAATATAAATGCAATCATTGTGGGTAAGTATAAAAAAATAACTTTAAATATAAAAAAGAATTAATAATATTAATATTCTTTGTTAATTTTAGTAAAAGTTACAGAGTTCCTAAAGATAAATCTACTTCAACTTTGAGAAGTCATCTTAATCGTAATCACAAAAACTTACGAAAAGTTGTAACTTCTAGAGCAATAGATAAATATATTATATCAGATAAAACCTTGGTATGTAGAATATTATATTATTTTTTTAAAATTTTTTTAAATATTTAAATTAATAATAGATTTTTTCACAAGAAACTTGGCAAAATGATCTTGTTCAATGGATTGTTTCAGATGACCAACCTTTTACTGTGGTTGAAGGTGATTTTTTCAAAAATATGATAAAAAGATTAAATTTTGAAGCCAAATTACCTACTGGTGATACTATACAAAATAGTATTTTTAAATCTTTTGAAAATGAACAAAAAAAAATCAAAAATGAATTNTATTTCTTTTACCCTTGATGGATGGACTTCCAAAAATCAAATATCATTTCTTGGTATTAGTGCACATTGGATTTCTAAAGATTGGGAATTAAAAAGTGTAATTCTCGATTTTAAAAAATTAGATGGTCCACATTCTGGAGAAAATATTGCTAATGTTTTTTTTAATACAATTAAGGAATACAATATTGCAACAAAGGTTAACTTATTTTATTTATTTATCATTTTATTTATTTATTTATTTTTAATTTATTATTATTTAATTTATTACTTTTAAATATTAGCTGTTACTACTGATAATGCTAGTAATATGGATACTATGTTTAATTATTTAGATATTTTTTGTTCAGATGAAGGCATTAACTTTAAATCTGAAAATTATCGTGTTCGGTGCTTGGCACATATAATTAATCTTGCAGCACAAGATACTTTAAAATCTCTAAAAGGAATGGGTCCAGAAAATGAAGAAGATATATTATTAGATTCTATTAATGAAAATTCTTTGGGTATTATAGAAAAATTAAGAAAATTGGTAGTTAAAATACGAGCTTCTCCACAGCGGCGTGATAAACTTAGTCAACAATGTAAAGTATTAAATATTAAAGATCTTCAATTAATTCCTGATGTGAAAACAAGGTGGAACTCGACATATGACATGATTGAAAGAGCATTAATTCTTCAAGAGGTAAAAATATTTTATCAAATTTTTATAATTATTTATATTTTTATATAAATATTAGTTTGTTTTTTATTAGCCTCTTCATAATACAGCATCTGCTGATCGGAATCTATCATTATATTTGTTACAAGAAAATGAATGGAGTCAGTTAGAAGAAATAAAAAAATTATTAGAGGTATAATTTATTTAATATAATAATTTTGAATTATATTTTAAATTACAATATTATTTTATTTTTTTATAATAGTGTTTCAAAATTGCGACTTTAGAAATGAGTACAGCAAAGCTTCCAACTCTTAACCAAACCATTCCTGTCTATGATTATTTATTTGAAACTATTACAGAATTTCAAAAAAAAAATAATCTTTCTTCTAATATTAATGAGGCTACCAATTTTGCTTTACAAAAATTAGAAGATTATTATTCAAATTCAGATGGACTTGTTTATATAATTGCAACAAGTATAATTTTTTTTTTTTTACAATTTTATAACTTTTATTAAAATTTTAATTAATTAATTTATATTTATACAGTTTTGGATCCTAGATTAAAATTAACATATTATAAAGAAAATAATATTGATAACAGATATATTAAAAATTATAAACAAAAAATAACTGATTTATGGAATAATAAATATAAACCCACTGGCAACATAGAAACAGATGAATCCTCATTTAAACTTAATACTTTATCTGCTCATATTTTTAAAAAAAGAAAAATTGTATATACTGATGAATTAAGTTCATATTTAAAAGAACTTCCATTAAATCATGATATTGATATTCTAATGTATTGAAAGGTAATGATTTATAAATCAGAATTGAATATTAATATTGAAATTTTATTTTATTATATTATTTTTAATTTTTAATTCATATAGCTTCATGAGACTGAATATCCTAATCTTGCAAAAATGGCTTGTGATTTTTTATCAATTCCTAGTATATTTTTTAATATTTATTAAATTAATTTATTATAAGTTATTTTTTTAAATTTATTTTATTTTAAACAGGAACAAGTGTTCCAGTTGAAAAAATATTTTCAGGTGGTACTGATTTAATTACACAAAGAAGAGGTAGTTTAAAACCTGATACTATAAGAATGTGTATGTGTTTAAAAGAGTGGTTAAAATTAGAAAGAAATATACATGAAAATATGTAAATTTTTATAATATTTTGAAAAATATTATTATATAAATAAAATTATATTTAAATTTTTACAATTTCTATATATAATTATTTTTTTAAACTTATAAGAATTACTCTTGTAACAGTTTTATATTCATCAGTAAATTTTTTTAAACGTAAGCCTTCGAAGTCCTTCACCCCGATAACCTTCGAATACCTCCAACATAAANGATCGAAATAGTGATCTAATATTTATTTATTTAATAATAACTGATTCAAGTTCATTGTAAATGTTATCAGGAACTCTTCTATGAGATTTATACTTTTTTGCTGCAAATTCTGCCATTTTACCAGTAATTCCCTTCCTATATATATCCATATAACGCCAAGATTTTTGTGCAAAACGACGAATTGTAATTAAAGGAACTGAATCCAAAGCCTCAGGAACAATTCTTTGCAATCCTACCCAAGTATAATTACAATGTTCTCTAGTGTAATGTTTTGCTGCACCCCAATACATTTCTATAAAATTCAGTTCACAGTGGAATTTAAGATAAAAAATACATTTATGACCTCTTTTTTCTATTTCAATTTGTAATCTAGATTTTTGAGAAATAAAATCTGGTTGTAATGATAAAATTCGACGCATGCAACAATCAATTCTTTGAGAATCTATTTTTTTTTCTTTTCCCTTACATAATTTACATTCACCTTTTAATCCTTCTTTCCATAATCCTCTTTCTATTAGAATTTGTCGCATACCTTTAGCTTTATTTGGATATTGTGGATGATCTGATGGAAAAACCATTGATTGTGATATATTGTCTGTTCCAAAAAATGTTGAATGCATTCGTGGCTGTTTTCCTGCAGGATTAACATTCATTTTTGTAGCATTTAAACCATCTTCTGGCATTGCACCATGATTGGTACTATTATCAAATGCCATTACAGCAATTGCATTTGGATAAATAGTTTCAAAAATAGGAATTGCATAATTGATAACTTGATCAATCAAATGTTCTGCTGTCCACCAACCTTCTTCATTTTTTCCAGGTTTTAAAAATTTACGTGCTTCAACTGGTATATTTGGATTTAATAAGGATTGCTCAGGAGTTAATTTTAATCTGCCAATTGTTTCAAGTAAAAAATCACTAACCATAATTGATTTGCCATGACCTTTTTTTCTTAATGGAGGTTCTCCAATTGGTGCCCATACTATCGGACGATCATCATTTGCATAAAATAAACATTCATCATGTGTGATAAATATATGTAATTTTTGATTTGAAGGAATTTCTGGATTAAGTTGTGTCATTTCATTTCCAATAAATGTTGGCATAAATTGTTCCAATTCTTTCATTTCTTTTAAAAATTTTTCACGATATTTCAATACATCATCTCTTTCATGACCGTCAAAATAAATACCCTTTTTTTTAGATTGTGGAACTAATCCAAGTTTTTTAAGCCAAATACGAGCTGTTTTTAATGTAATTGATTTTTTCCCCTCTATTTTTGAAAGAAATTTTAAATTAATAAATTGTTGAAAATTTTTTGGTGTTATTTTTCCACTGTTTTGTCGAATAAAAGTAAGACTGTCATTAATAATATCTTCATCATCAATGAATGATTTTGTTTTTTGATGGCAACCTTGTATTGATATTGGTATTGTTTTATTTTCAAGCCAGTATTTAGTCCATTTTTTGATTGTTCTTGCGCAATATACCCCTTTATCAAAAACTTTTTGTGCAGCATTAAATGCAGCATCATCACGAGACATATATTTTTTTTTCCAATTAATTAAAAATTCATAAATTGAACGATACTTTAAATATTCATATACAGTAAACTTGTTTTTATCTTGAAGAATTAATTCTAAATCTTTTATTTTTTGTGAAAAAATATTTTCAATATCATTATCATTAATATCTGTTTCTTCTTCTTGTGAACTTTCAGAATCTTCTAATTGTAAAATATCTTCAGTATCAATATCCATTATTCCTTCTTGCAAACTTTCAGAATTTTCCACTTGCAATATATCATTTGTTGATTCTGTATTAGTTTCTATTTCATCAATTGAAACTTCTTGTGAATTATTGGTAATATTTGCTGTAAAATATTGGTTAATTGATAATGAACCTTTAGCTGCTTTTGTAAATGTACCAGATGGTCCATATTTTCGATAATACGTTGCAGTAGAATTTCCAACATATGGTGCTTTCTTTTTTTCATCAATCTCTGTTAAATTAAAAACTATATCCCCAAGTTTTAATATTCTTTGGGCATAATAACTTTCATATGAACTATCTGTTGAATAACCATCACTTGATAATGTATATTCATCATCACTTGTTGAATATTGCTCTATAAATTGACCTGTATTTACATTGCGAATTTGATTTTTTGCTCTCTTTTTTGCAGCTAATTTTTTGCGCGAAGACATAATGCAACTCAAAATTTTTATAATAATCTATACATGCATTTCTAAGCTAAAATGATTGGGCAACATAAACACTACAAAATGGTAATATTTTTAGAAAGTCACACAAAATTTATTATTTGCAATTTTTATTTTTTATAGTAAAACGTGTAAATTTCAAATCTATGTAACACCGGCAAATCTTAAAATTTTTTGATCAAAACCGATAATTTCTGTAGCTTTTGATATGATTTATCGAAATTAACGGTTAAAATTTTTATTTACTTCTTTTGGCAGGTGTAACATACATTTAAAAATAGCAAAATTTTTGACCGGTTATAGAGGTTCCGCACTGTAGTGTTTCAAAATTACGACTTTAGAAATGAGTACAGCAAAACTTCCAACTCTTAACCAAACCATTCCTGTCTATGATTATTTATTTGAAACTATTACAGAATTTCAAAAAAAAAATAATCTTTCTTCTAATATTAATGAGGCTACCAATTTTGCTTTACAAAAATTAGAAGATTATTATTCAAATTCAGATGGACTTGTTTATATAATTGCAACAAGTATAATTTTTTTTTTTTTACAATTTTATAACTTTTATTAAAATTTTAATTAATTAATTTATATTTATACAGTTTTGGATCCTAGATTAAAATTAACATATTATAAAGAAAATAATATTGATAACAGATATATTAAAAATTATAAACAAAAAATAACTGATTTATGGAATAATAAATATAAACCCACTGGCAACATAGAAACAGATGAATCCTCATTTAAACTTAATACTTTATCTGCTCATATTTTTAAAAAAAGAAAAATTGTATATACTGATGAATTAAGTTCATATTTAAAAGAACTTCCATTAAATCATGATATTGATATTCTAATGTATTGAAAGGTAATGATTTATAAATCAGAATTGAATATTAATATTGAAATTTTATTTTATTATATTATTTTTAATTTTTAATTCATATAGCTTCATGAGACTGAATATCCTAATCTTGCAAAAATGGCTTGTGATTTTTTATCAATTCCTAGTATATTTTTTAATATTTATTAAATTAATTTATTATAAGTTATTTTTTTAAATTTATTTTATTTTAAACAGGAACAAGTGTTCCAGTTGAAAAAATATTTTCAGGTGGTACTGATTTAATTACACAAAGAAGAGGTAGTTTAAAACCTGATACTATAAGAATGTGTATGTGTTTAAAAGAGTGGTTAAAATTAGAAAGAAATATACATGAAAATATGTAAATTTTTATAATATTTTGAAAAATATTATTATATAAATAAAATTATATTTAAATTTTTACAATTTCTATATATAATTATTTTTTTAAACTTATAAGAATTACTCTTGTAACAGTTTTATATTCATCAGTAAATTTTTTTAAACGTAAGCCTTCGAAGTCCTTCACCCCGATAACCTTCGAATACCTCCAACATAAACATAATATTTACGAAGGTTATTGGTACCGAAAACCTTTATTTTTATTAATAAAACGTAATACTCCGGAGGTTATTGATATCAATAACCTTCAATAACCTTCACTTTATCATAATAAACGTAATATTTGCGAAGGTTATTGGTCCGATAACCTTCAATAACCTTTGAAAACAAAATTATTACAATAACCTCCAACATAAAAAATTTCCTGATGTTATAATTTACTATAATANAAACAAAACTCTGACAGAAAAAATTTTTTGAACCATTTTGAACTGGTGCAAACTGGTTCAGTTCAGTTTGGTTCCAGTTCGGTTCAGTTCAATATTTTTAAATTTCAGTTCCAAACCGAAACCAGTTTTTAAATTTTGGTTCAGTTCCAGTTCAATGTTAGAACTGAACCGAACTGTTACATTAGGAGCTTTAGATATAATACATATTATTCCACGTTTTAATATAGATAACGAATTTTTAGTAAATAAATTTTTATTTTAAATTTTATAAATAGATAATAAATAATAGTTATTATAATAATATATAGCGTTATATAATGCAAATTTATTAATGTATTTTATATATTGTTACATTTAATCTGTTACACTACAATCTTTTTTTAATTTATTGATTTTGACTAAAGAATATTGTTACACTACAATCTAAATATTGTTTCTCATGTCTTATTACCTATTTTGTATCTTCGCGATTTAAGATAAGTATCATTTATTATAATTGTTTTTATTATTTTTTTCTAAACTCAACAAAATGACTAAATTTCAACAAGAAGAAAATTCTCCCGTACAAAAAGGTAAAAATTTTGAAATGAAAATATAACAGATGCGAATATTAAATGTGAAATAACAGGGTGAGTTATATCCTTTCACTGAATATTTGTTGAGTTATTTATATGTTTGAAATTTACGCTGCCACACAAGTACCCTCCATTCGTGAAGACCGTCCGACGTGTATATGGGGTTAAATCAAAGCGGGTCTTTTATGGTGAATCAAACATATAGTGGTAAAGAACAGGAAGCACTCTGTGGCCTTTGTATTTGATATAACATATAAAGAACGTCCTTCTTATCCTTGATAACAATGATACAAATATTCATTATTAATTAAACATATTTTTAGTGGGCCGGGCGATAAAGGAATAAATATTAAAGGAATGAAAAAAGGTGTAAAATTTATAATAGAATGTAAAAATTGGAGAACAAAAAATATAGGTATCTATATATTTATATATTACAAAATATTATTATTTTTTTTCAAAAATATTATTATTTTTTTCATAAATAATAAAATCGATTATTATAGATTGCAGTATAATAAATCAAATAGAAGGAGTTCTTAGTCGACAATCGAATGGAACTATTGGTATCGTCGCGGCTCCTTCTATGAATAGATATACGCTTGGAGCGAAAGAGACAGCTAGAACGTCAATTTATAATGTCATCCTTGTAGACGTGAATAATATTATTATAGAACTAAATGAAATAATTAACAAAGTTTATAAAAAAAAAATATTTAATTATATTTTAAAATTTATTTTTTATTTATTACATCAGGAAATTTTTTATGTCGGAGGTTATTGTAATAATTTCGTTTTCAAAGGTTATTGAAGGTTATCAAACCAATAACCTTCGCAAATATTACGTTTATTATGATAAAGTAAAGGTTATTGAAGGTTATTGATATCAATAACCTCTGGAGTATTACGTTTTATTAATAAAAATAAAGGTTTTCGGTACCAATAACCTTTGTAAATATTACGTTTATGTTGGAGGTAGAGATTGGCACCGTTAACCATTTACTGGAAGTTAACCGGTTAACTGCTTTAACCATGATTAATCGGTTAAGGTTTTTTTTCATGAATAATAACCGGTTAACTGTTTAATTTTAACCGATTAAAATATTTAATTAGAAAAACTGGTTAACCGGTTAAAAGTGATATCAAAATTTAGCGTAACATGATAATCAGTTTTTTTTAATATTAGTTTTTTTTTTTTTTTTTTAAAAAAATATTTATTTTAAAATAAAAATAAAAGTTATACATATCTTGCCTTTTGCCTTTCTTCTTCTCACCTTTTGCTAGTTTGTGAAGATGTTACGAGATTGAAATTGGCTCGCGAAAATTGAAATGGGCCTTATGGACATATAGCTAAACGGTGAGTTATTTTATTTTTTTTTATTTTTTTGTTTTTTTTTTTTATTTTTTTATTTTAAATAAAAAACCTTAATACTTTCCTTCTTCTCACCTTTTGCTAGTTCGTAGGGTCGAATTGGACTTCGCAAAGGTTGAAATCGGCTTCGCGAACGTACGGACAAGTGGTGAGTTATTTTTTTTTATTTTTTTTAAAAAAAAATAACTTATACTTACCTTGCCCTTTCCTTAACACCTTCCTTCTTTTCACCTTTACTAGTTCGTGAAGTTGAAATGGGCTTCGTGGAGGTTGAAATTGGCTTTGCGAATGTACGAACAAGTGGTGAGTTATTTTTTTTTTATTTTTTATTTTTTCTTCTTTTTATTTTTTTATTTTTAAAAAAATAACTTATACTTACCTTGTTCTTTCCTTAATACCTTCCTTCTTCTCACTTTTATTAGTTTGTGGGGTCGAAATGGGTTTCACAGAGGTTGAAATCGGTTTCGCAGACGGTATCGACAAGTGGTGAGTTATTTTTTTCTTTTTATTTTTTATTTTTTTATTTTTTTTTATTTTTTTTTAAAAAAAATAACTTATATTTACCTTGCCCTTTCCTTAACACCTTCCTTCTTCTCACCTTTACTAGTTCGTGGGGTCGAAATGAGCTTCGCAGAAATTGAAATTGGCTTTGCAGACGTACGGACAAGTGGTGAGTTATTTTTTTTTTATTTTTTATTTTTAAAAAAATAACTTATACTTACCTTGCCCTTTCCTTAATACCTTCCTTTTTCTCACCTTTTGCTAGTTCGTGGAGTCGAATTGGGCTTCACGAACGTACGGACAAGTGGTGAGTTATTTTTTTTTTTATTTTTTATTTTTTTCTTCTTTTTATTTTTTATTTTTAAAAAAATAATTTATATGTACCTTGTCCTTTCCTTAATACCTTCTTTCTTTTCACCTTTACTAGTTCGTGGGGTCGAAATGGGCTTCGCAGAGGTTGAAATCGGCTTCACGGACGTACGGACAAGTGGTGAGTTATTTTTTATTTTTTTATTTTTTTATTTTTTTTTTTATTTTTATTTTTAAAAAAAAATAATTTATATTTACTTTGCCCTTTCCTTAACACCTTTTTTCTCACCTTTACTAGCTTGTGGGGGTCGAAATGGGCTTCACAAAGGTTAAAATCGGCTTCGCAGACGTACGAACAAGTGATAAGTTATTTTTTTTTCTTTTTTTTTTTTAAAAAAAATAATTTATATTTACCTTGCCCTTTCCTTAACACTTTCTTTCTCACCTTTACTAGTTTGTGGGGTCGAAATGGGCTTCGTGGAGGTTGAAATTAGTGTTACCGACGGAGGTTTATCCTTCTTAATAAACACGTGGGATGAACAGGAACTCTTGAGATAATATTAAAAAATATTATTCAAGGAAACTATTAGTCAAAATAGATACAACTACTACTAATAGGTAGGTTTTAGAAGTTAAATAACTACTGTTAATAAGTGTATCGATTAGTGTTAACTACTAATATCACGAGACAGCGCTCCAAATAATAAAGTAGATGATTCAATACAAAGGGTTGGTTATTATTAATAAAACAATAATACTGATAATTTCAAGGTAATAATAATCTTTATTAATGGTAATTGCAAATACAACAGAAACTAATTTACAAATAAATTAGTTACAAAAGGTTTCCTAATTAAAGAATAGAATCCTAAACTAACGAATTCTAAATCTGACTATCAGCTGACTACTTTTGCCTCAGGCCAAAATCCATCCTTTATATAACTAATTTTTGGGTCCTTTGGGTCTTTTAGGTCCTTTGGGTCCTTTAGGTCCTTTGGGTCCTCGTAATACATGATCTACATATTAATTTACTACTATCTATGGTAAATCTATTACAGGACACAGTTACACTACACAACTACATATTTGTAAATCAATTTGTCTTTCGTATTACAGATAAGAATATAAATAAATAAATAAATAAATAAATAAATAATAAATAACTAAGTACTACTAACTAATTATAAATATAATAACAATATAATAAATAATATAAGTTAATAATATATAATAGTAATTAAAATACATCTCAACAATTACTCTGGTAACAGTTACCCTCCCAATTAATTCATAAGTCTTCTTATGACCTTATATTCACCGAAATATCTCTAATAGCCTGTACAAAAGGCATGAAATTATTGTCGAAGTTGTCTTTACTCATTTGAGCCATAATATACAAAGATAAATAATTTGTTCTAGATTATTCTCAAATAATTTAGAACTTTGTATATCTGATAATATTTAATCATGATACTATTTTCATGCATATTTTATTTCTATTTTTGAACAACAAAGGAAAAAAAATATTATGGTGTAAATCAATTTTGATCTATCATTCTGATCTATACAAGTTTTAAGCCAATTTTATATATCATGTGTGCATGTATGTTATTGTTATCTCGTGTTTTCCATGTATTTTATGATAAACTTCAAGAATTTTCCCATGCTTCCCTTGTTTTTTTCTAAAAATACATTTTTCATCGTATTCAAATTTTGACTAATACAAATTTCTTTGTTTTTATTTTTCCCACCAATATTTTTCAAACTTGAAAATTTTCTCACTGAAAAGTTTTTACACACTTATTTAAGAAGATATTATTTTGAGATTAGTTCGTCAATTTTTTCCATTACTCCATTCTACTTTTTGTTATTTGTAAGTCAAACTTACTTAGTGTTTTCTGGTATTCTCCTTTAGAGTAATTTATGGAAATATTGTTGTTCTTTGCCAAGCTGGTGGATGGAGTTAACATGAGTGACCCAGCTTTCCTTAATGAAAAAGAGATATTAAAAGACTTTGCACTTGATGTTATGTTGTTGAAAGCTCGTCGCGGCCTCTTTTACTTTTTGAGAACGTTCCTGCATAATATCATATGTTCTTGAAAGAAAATACTAAATTGTAATTTGTTTATCTTTTAAATTACTTTAGTTATAACAATGCCTAAAACCAATCGCTTTACTCGTGTGTGTCAACATTCAAACATTATCGTAGGGGGAATTATGATTCTTCAAGAAACAGCTAAATTCCTTCGTCGTCGTCTCCTTAACTGTCGTTGTTCTGAGCTAGAAGCGGAGTTATTATCAGTACAAGAAGAACTTATTATTCTTCAAGCTTTATATACTGATTATCAAGTTACCAATGAACAAAGGATAGAACAACTTCAAAGAGAAGTTCGTAACTTAAGAAAAAGTTGTAATGATATTCGAGTAACTTTCATTTTACTCTTAAAAATATTTCATTTACTCTTTTCTAAAAAAAAATTAATATATATATATATTTTTTTTTTTTTAGAATCGTAATTTTTCATTAGCTCGGGAAACAGAAAATTTTCGTAATACTAATACTCGTCTCTCCCAAGAAAATGTTCATTTTCGGGACTCTCTTCAACATTTTCGTAGTCTAGTACGTCGCTTTCGAATAGAAACTTCAAACCAAATTATTTGCCATGCCCATGAAAATATTAGAAATAGTCAATAATAAAGATATACTTTGAATTATTAACTCTAATACTCTAGTACTGTGTTACTCTGTGGGTCGGTCTAGAGTCAAATAAAAGAGATGTTGCTCTGCGAGCCCTCTTTTATTTTTATATTTTGTATTTATATCCTTACTAACTTTTCCATCTTTTAAGTCCATTTGTAGGAAAAACGTCGTAAACCTTCCACTATTACTTCCATTATTATTCTCCATCAAGACTTCCATTCAATATGTTACTGTCCTATCTATTTGTTTTATAAAGTATCTACCGTTAAAATAACTACTTTAATCAATAACTATAAAGGGATTATTATTAAATGTATTATTATAATGTATAAACTATGTGTAACTATATATAATATAATAATAAAATAATTAAACTATGTTTTTATAACGTTCTAATAAATTGTTAAATGATTAAAATAAATTCATTATATTTTGAGTTCATTATGCATCATAATATATTTTATCATGTTCTCCTACTTCTAATATTAATTTTTATAATATCAATATCTATTCTATTAATAATATAAGGTAGTGGTATGAAAACATACCAGATATTATTACTATTAGACTTTTTCATCAATGTTAACTCACTTTTGCCTCTTCCTAGGTCTTACTCAAGTTTAGCAGAAACTCGCTATTGTCATTATTGATCTACTATTGTCTCTTTCAAGAAATATATTAATTTACTATTACTAATATTTAAAAAAAAGATTATAGATAAAATAATTTCTTGTAACTAAAATCATGAGTCAAAATACTATTAATGTAAATGTGATTGAATTTAAATTAATTATAATAAGAACTATAATTATTAATAAATATTAAATATTCATTTCATTAACAAATTCTATTACTAATATAATAAATAAATATAATTATTAAATTGTCCATGAAAAATTAATACTATATATATATTTTTTTTTAATCATTATCTTTGCCTAGTCATACTAGTAACATTGATTCCACGATGAGCATCACATGGAGGTTAAATTAAAATACTAAAGAATAACTATTATTAAATCAAAAGAGATAGATCCATATAGAATTTTTTTGAACTTGTCACTCAAGTTGATGTTGTTAATTCGCTTGTCTTCTTTGTTTAATTGCTTTGTCTACACAATTGTTGTGTCTTTTAGCAATAACTATTAACAGTATAATTTCTTTTTGCGATTCCGTTAAAAGGCACCAAATTGTTACCGACGGAGGTTTATCCTTCTTAATAAACACGTGGGATGAACAGGAACTCTTGAAATAATATTAAAAGATATTATTCAAGGAAACTATTAGTCAAAATAGATACAACTACTACTAATAGGTAGGTTTTAGAAGTACCAGGAACGGAGTGATGAAATCACGAAGTGTATGGACTATAGAAGGGATAAATGTTGTTCATCCGCAAAATCTTGAATGTGATTGGTCGGCATGATCGTATTTGTCATGTCCCGCATATTTTTCACACATGCGTTTCTCCACGTATAAACGTCATGTATATGTGAAAAACAGAATTTGGCGTAACGTAACGAAACGGCTCTTTAACGTTAGATTAACATCTTGACGAAACTTTTATGCCAACTTCTTGACGAAGTAACCTAAAATAACTTTGGCAAGTGGAAAGTAGTCCTTGATCAAGGGATTTACGAAAGACGGAAATTGGTGTAACGTAATGAAATGTGCGGTTCGTTCGCGGTGTAATATTTACAAAAACTAACTTTCAAATTGCACTAACTTCTTTGGAATGAACGAATTCAGCCCTACTAACGTTCGTATTGTAAAAAATTCCCACTGACGGTTCTTAATTTCCGTAATTTTCTTTACTAAGTTGAGAAAAAATTCCTTCGATCTAAAAAAATTCAGCCCTACTAACATTCGTATTGTAAAAAATTCCCACTGACAGATCCTTCGAGTATATTTTCCCTTCTTACTGAACCGAGAAAGAAATCAAATTTTTATATTGTACTAATTTCTGTTTCTTGCAAATCCTTCAATCCATTATGCCGTCGCTTACTAAAGTAACTTTCTAGTTATTTCGTCAAGCGCAAGAACTTGCCTGGATCTTCTAAATCAAAGGAAATTCTTTCTCAACTTAGTAAAAATTCTCAGAGAATTAATTGCATCAACCAACTAAATGAACCTCAAAGCACTCCGTTCCTGGTTTTAGCGCGACCACAGATCGCACCGCTATCTAATTAAATAACTACTGTTAATAAGTGTATTGATTAGTGTTAACTACTAATATCACGAGACAGCGCTCCAAATGATAAAGTAGACGATTCAATACAAAGGGTTGGTTATTATTAATAAAACAATAATACTGATAATTTCAAGGTAATAATAACCTTTATTAATGGTAATTGCAAATACAACAGAAACTAATTTACAAATAAATTAGTTACAAAAGGTTTCCTAATTAAAGGATAGAATCCTAAACTAACGAATTCTAAATCTGACTATCAACTGACTACTTTTGCCTCAGGCCAAAATCCATCCTTTATATAACTAATTTTTGAGTCCTTTAGGTCCTTTAGGTCCTTTGGGTTTTTTGGGTCCTTTAGGTCCTTTGGGTCCTTTGGGTCCTTTAGGTCCTTTGGGTCCTTTAGGTCCTTTAGGTCCTTTGGGTCCTCGTAATACATGATCTATATATTAATTTACTACTATCTATGGTAAATATATTACAGGACACAGTTACACTACACAACTACATATTTGTAAATCAATTTGTCTTTCGTATTACAGATAAGAATATAAATAAATAAATAAATAAATAAATAAATAATAAATAACTAAGTACTACTAACTAATTATAAATATAATAACAATATAATAAATAATATAAGTTAATAATATATAATATTGATTAAAATATATCTCAACAATTACTCTGGTAACATCGGCTTCGCGAACGTACGGACAAGTGGTGAGTTATTTATTTTTTATTTATTTTTTTTTTAAAAAAATAATTTATATTTACCTTGCCCTTTCCTTAACATCTTCTTTCTCACCTTTATTAGCTTGTGGGATTGAAATGGGCTTCGTGAAGGTTGAAATCGGCTTCGCAGACGTACGGACAAGTGGTGAGTTATTTTTTTTTAACTTAAAATATAATATACTTAAATATATACTTTTACTTATCTTCTACTTTCTTTTTTTCCTAAAATTGAGAAATTGGAATTGATTTAAAAGTATTTCTCTTTGCAGTTAGAATTGATGAATATGTATAAAAATAATATATTTTTTTATTTTTTCTTCTAACCTTGGATCAAAATTGATAAAGCAATATAAAATACTTAAAATACTTGCAAAATTTGTAACAGAAGAATTTATATTAAGATATAATTAATATAATTAAAATATAATTTAATTTATATTAGAACCTTATTTCGATATGTATATATTTCTAAATATTTAAAATATTAATCAAAAAAAATTTATTTAAATAAAGTAATTCTCCGTTATAGATTGCAGATCATTGATAAAAAAAATGGTATTTGATTTTGTATTAAAAGATTTGTTTTATTCTCGAGTTACATTTGTGTTTATTGTATCTTTTCACAATGAACTCTGCTAATAATATCTATGAAGCAGAGTTTGACTTTCCAGATACTACAAATAATCTTCTAGAAAATATTAATGAAGAACTAGATATTAGTAATGAAGGTTATAGTAATGAAAGTAGTGTTATGAATCGCGAATACAAAATCGCGATTAATCGCCTATCAACTATATAGTCGAGTACAAATGTTGATAGACGATTAATCGCGATTAATCGGCGATTATTAAAATCGTGATTAANTATTAAGATATAATTAATATAATTAAAATATAATTTAATTTATATTAGAACTTTATTTCGATATGTATGTATTTTTAAATATTTAAAATATTAATCGAAAAAAATTTATTTAAATAAAGTAATTTTCCGTTATAGATTGCAGATCATTGATAAAAAAAATGGTATTTGATTTTGTATTAAAAGATTTGTTTTATTCTCGAGTTACATTTGTGTTTATTGTATCTTTTCACAATGAACTCTGCTAATAATATCTATGAAGCAGAGTTTGACTTTCCAGATACTACAAATAATCTTCTAGAAAATATTAATGAAGAACTAGATATTAGTAATGAAGGTTATAGTAATGAAAGT
>PQFF01000541.1:32850-50658 GCA_003547095.1 Diversispora epigaea | reverse complement strand
CTTATATTTATTTTTAAGTGATAAAAATAGTAAAAAAAATTAATTATTTACTATTTTCAATATGTGATAGTAAAAAAATAATTTTTTTTTACTATTTTTAAATTTTTTATAAAAATAAATTTATTAATAGTAAAAAAAAAATTATTTTTTTACTATCATTTATTGAAAATAGTAAATTTAATTTTTTTATTAGCGATAAAAATAGTAAAAAAAATTAATTATTTACTATTTTCAATATGTGATAGTAAAAAAATAATTTTTTTTTACTATTTTTAAATTTTTTATAAAAATAAATTTATTAATAGTAAAAAAATTATTTTTTACAATCACTTATTGAAAATAGTAAATTTATTTTTTATTTTTATAAAAAATCGATATATTAATTTTTAAGTGATAAAAAAGGACCCCGAGCAATCTATAAATAGGTCACATTAGAGTTTGCTTAGCTATCATAGTAAAATTTTTAAAAAGTTGCTTATTTTTAATTAAAATTTAAAAATTTACTTACAAAAATTATATTTTTCCTTTCTTATTTCCTAATTTAGTATTATTTGACCTATTCATAGATTGCTCGGGGTCCTGATAAAAATAGTAAAAAATTAATTATTTACTATTTTCAATACGTGATAGTAAAAAAATAATTTTTTTTTACTATTTTTAAAAATTTCAGAAATTATATAAACACCCGCTATTCTTTGGGTGGAGGTTATTCTTCTTATCATGTACCATGTACCATGTACCATGTATCATGTATATAAATTCTTGACCTTTTTTTTTTCATTTCGGGTCATGAAAATCTTTCCAAAAAAGGGGGTCGTCTAAAGCAGAGTCCATCACGAGATTTTCCGTTGGCTATGGCCAATGAGAATCGTGAATTTTTTGTTTATACGGATCAGCCCGACGAAGAAAAAAAGTGAAAAACACGAAAAATAAAAGAAACTAATGTCTAAACTTATCTTGGTGCATTAATAAAAAATGTCGGGGAGGCAATTTTACATATAATAGCTACTAATAATTACTCAAACCCTAACCCTAACCCAGCACTTACTCTAATATTAATTAATTTCAGTAATCATGTGATGGACTCTACTTTAGACATCCCCCAAAAAAGAGTATTGTTGGCAAGTGATTGAACTTAAGAACTTACCAATACTCACCAATTGGGTGAAAGTATTTTGTGCCGTGACTTCACCGAAAAAGGAATAATAATAGGGTAAAATCTATATTATGATAAATAAATTTTCGTGATGCGTCTACGTAACAGAAGCACAGAATATTATCAACATGATATGTCCACAATACCATATCGGTTTCGGCAGAATTTCGTCCGAGATCGAACCAATCAATAGAAGTATCACGATACAATCAATCAACGCAATGCACTTACTCAANGCAGAGTCCATCACGAGATTTTCCGTTGGCTATGGCCAATGAGAATCGTGAATTTTTTGTTTATACGGATCAGCCCGACGAAGAAAAAAAGTGAAAAACACGAAAAATAAAAGAAACTAATGTCTAAACTTATCTTGGTGCATTAATAAAAAATGTCGGGGAGGCAATTTTACATATAATAGCTACTAATAATTACTCAAACCCTAACCCTAACCCAGCACTTACTCTAATATTAATTAATTTCAGTAATCATGTGATGGACTCTACTTTAGACATCCCCCAAAAAAGAGTATTGTTGGCAAGTGATTGAACTTAAGAACTTACCAATACTCACCAATTGGGTGAAAGTATTTTGTGCCGTGACTTCACCGAAAAAGGAATAATAATAGGGTAAAATCTATATTATGATAAATAAATTTTCGTGATGCGTCTACGTAACAGAAGCACAGAATATTATCAACATGATATGTCCACAATACCATATCGGTTTCGGCAGAATTTCGTCCGAGATCGAACCAATCAATAGAAGTATCACGATACAATCAATCAACGCAATGCACTTACTCAAAGCATTAATAGAAGGGGGTCTGATCAACAAAGTGAGACATCATCATCCTCATCCACCCATTCATCTTCTACTCGATCATCCCCAAATTCCTCAGGTAAAGACTGACTCAAAATGCATTGAATTTATACGAAAAAAAACAATTTTCGGATATTTCCTTAACTATCTGGATTCATGTTCTTCTAAAGCTTGTTTTAATTTTACATTCTCAGCTTTAACTTCGGTGTTTTCCCGTCTAAGTGTATCATTCTCGGCTACAAGCTTGAAAATTTGTTCTTCTAATGAATCGACTTTGGATTGTTTTATGCCATTTTTTTTATATAAAATACGGATATATTCAATTAATCATAATAAAAAAAAAATGATCGTGGGCGTGAAGAATCTTCACGCCGATGCCAAGAAATTTTTAAATTCACGAACATATATACATATCATTAATAGCAATATACCAGAATAAAATCTCGAAACACATGCACGATTTTATATGATATAACGATAAAATAAAGTACATGATAAAAAATAAGATACAAGAAAGAAAAATAAAATAAACTAATCACAATGCCTTCCAAATAGGAATACAATCTTCATGCTTTAACATATGTTCGAATTTTTCACTATTCTTGTCTAATATATCTTTTAAAACTTTAATTGGCGCTTCATACTTTACTCCAACACAAAAATCATTAGGAATAAAAATTTTATCGGGATCATATTTATTTCTTAATTCACATAATTCTTTATATTTGTCTTCAGTTTCATAATAACGATCATAAAAATAATCGAGATTTAAGTCCCAAGAAGCTTATAACAAACGAATATCTTCATCACTGAATATAGGATTAATCACTGAAATACATTTATCATTTTCTCTTTGCCATTCGCTTGCTAAATGAAAATTATCTTTTTCGAAAAATATGTCTATGGTAATTCCAAAATTCATTTTTCGCCAACTAAGAGATGTCGTATCCTTGTTTTCTTCGCCTTTCTTATAAAATTCGGATTCTTCACCACCAAAGTATTTGAATTGAGCTGAAACTTTTAATTTTTTACATATTGCTATGTTAATACGATTGGTAACCCAAGCGGACCATTCAGTATCAATTAACTTTCCTGCTTCCCAATTGGAAACATACCCACGCTTTATATACTGTAATTGAAATTCTCTTCTGATGAGCATAATCCAATTTCTAACTAACTGTGAAACTTCAACATGCTCGTTTGTGTCTGTTACAATATTCCATTCTGTTGTAACATCTTTTATTTTCTTAATTGGAGAAGTTTGTTCGTCGTAATTTCGATAATGATAAGCGTGTATGATGATAATAGTAGGCCAAATAACATTTTTATTACCCTTATTAGTATATCTTTGTTGATTATATGTTTCGTCATATGATGGATCCTTATCTAAGGCATTTTCTTCATCTTCTATACCCGAGTCAGATAAGACTGAAACACAATAATCAAAATCATCTTCGCCGACGGTTTCTAACTTTATATCCAAGAATGTTTTAAAATTTTTAGGATCGTATTTACAAACTGCAAAAAATCCACGAGAATTTGGATAATCGCTATCCTTTAAAACCATAAACTTAACGTGTGTAATTATACCGAAATTACCCGGACTACCACCAATGACAGCACGAAATAATTCGTCACCTTTTTTAATCCATTTTGCTTTATAGTCTTGTTCAGTTTCGTCATAAGATATAATCCTAATCTCCGTAACATAATCTGTTAAAAGACCAAAACCCCTCGCGAGTTGTCCATAACCACCAGTTTGTACATGTCCTCCCAAACCTACATATTCACATTGACCTGACGGTAAGAACCGTCCTGCTTCTTTTAATTTTCTCGCAAACTCATCCAATGAATAACTAATTCCAATTTCTAATATAGTTTTATCATCGTTCCACTCAAATTTCTTATACGTATCAGCTAAATCTAATTGTAAATTATTACGATCGGTAGAAGACGCGCCGGTATATTGATGCCCACCTTTAAGAAACATTTAATAAATATTTATAAAAATAAAATATATAAAAATAAAATATATAATACAAATTTAATCGTTATTACACGTTTAATCATTAGTTTACTTGATTTCAATTAATCTTAAAATAAATACTCACCGGTACGAATGGCAATTTTCAATTTATTTTTTTTAGCGTAGTTTAGCGCTAAATAAATATCATCAAAATCGTCATCATCTGTTGCTTTCGGATACAGTACATATTTGGGATTCATATCTTTGATACTACGAAATGAACTTTTTGCATATTGATAAGATTTATAATAATAATCATTACGATCTTGTTTATGAGAAAATATTTCTCCTTTAAATTTTTCAAAATCCGGTGGTAAACTCATTTTTGATTTTTCATGATAAAAATAATTTAGTTTATTTATATTAACTGAAATTATTAAAATTTTCATCGGATCTTATCAACATTTGATTTCCAGATTTTTCATTTTGCGTTCACTTGTGTGACATACAAAAACATAATTTTTATCAAATGAAAAAATTATTGTGAAAAAACACGCCACAATCCAAAGAAATATAAAATATCATTTTGCGTTCACTTGTGTGACACAAATCTAAACAAAAACGTATAAAATATAACGATAATTTTATTTCCAGATTTTTCATTTTGCGTTCACACTGTGACATACAAATCTAAACAAAAACATATGATTTTTATCGAACGAGACAAATGAAAAAATTATTGTGTATGCTTCATCACCGCGGTCTTTGTGCTCATAATCAAAGAACGTCAATTTTATTGCATGTGAAAGCTCTGGAATCTCTGCTCAGAATTAGTCAGCAAAAATAAACAAGTTTTTTCAATGACTTTTGTTAACCGAACTCCGATGTCGACGGATGTATGATAAATATATGATATTTCGATTATTTGATTTTTACTATAAGCATATCTAATAGATCGTAATATCAAGGTGCACCAAGTATAAAAAATAGGATATAAATTTAGATATCGCCACTGATAAAGAACAATAGGTTGTCTCCTTTATGTCTTTTCTAAGTTCTATTCTGCCTAAAAAAGCTTTATAGTTATGCGTTTAATAAAAATTGAAAAAATAGCTTTACAATATTGATCATGCGTGATTTTTTGTGCAACTAGAATGAAAATTCTCTTCGCCAAGAAAAATTTTATCACGTCAAAATTTTTTATATGTAATAATACAATATGTGTACCATGTCCATGTGTCTTTAAACAACATTCAACGTGAACAAAAATTTAGATTCCAACTAAAAAGCAATTTTATTAACATCTAGTATAGCGGAGTTAGTGTCCCCGTCAATTTGTTTCTCTCATTGTCAGTTTATTAAATACATAATAAAAATAGTTAACTATACATATGTGTCAAAAGTCACTAGCTCCACTATAAATTCTAGACATGAGCGTAGCTCAGCCCCGGTTTATTTCGGAGATATGTGCATTTGTTATTTTTTACAAATGATATAGCAGTTAGCCATAATATCACGTGGTTCCGTAACGGAGATGCCAAGAAATAAATAAAAAATAAATTCATAAAAAAATCGGATATAATTATGTACGATTAATAATTAACTGATTTATATTTTGAAGAATTCTATAAAAATTTTTTAAATCAATATATACAAATGAAATTTAATCAGGCGTATACAAATTTGATAAAGCAGTTACTGCCTTCCTTGGTTGAAGAATCATGGAGACGCTTAACTACGAAAAAACGAAATCCATTAATTGCTGATCCGTCTAAGATCGGCAGAAAATGTCGATCATTTTATAATAAAATTCGGGGTATTTTATTATAGCTTGGAATCTGACGCGCGTATATAGGTAAGTATAAATTGTCACAATATAACCATAGATGAAATTTTAGTATCTATTAAGTAAGCTATTTGAGCATTTTTTTGTAAAAAGTCTGGTAAATTTTTCAAAAAATAAAAGATACTTTCTTATATGCTGAAAAAATCAATTCTTTAAAATTTTTGAAAACTGTATATTTTTATAGTACTTTTGCGCACACCAGATGTAAGCTATATTATAGTTTTNGGTTTATTTCGGAGATATGTGCATTTGTTATTTTTTACAAATGATATAGCAGTTAGCCATAATATCACGTGGTTCCGTAACGGAGATGCCAAGAAATAAATAAAAAATAAATTCATAAAAAAATCGGATATAATTATGTACGATTAATAATTAACTGATTTATATTTTGAAGAATTCTATAAAAATTTTTTAAATCAATATATACAAATGAAATTTAATCAGGCGTATACAAATTTGATAAAGCAGTTACTGCCTTCCTTGGTTGAAGAATCATGGAGACGCTTAACTACGAAAAAACGAAATCCATTAATTGCTGATCCGTCTAAGATCGGCAGAAAATGTCGATCATTTTATAATAAAATTCGGGGTATTTTATTATAGCTTGGAATCTGACGCGCGTATATAGGTAAGTATAAATTGTCACAATATAACCATAGATGAAATTTTAGTATCTATTAAGTAAGCTATTTGAGCATTTTTTTGTAAAAAGTCTGGTAAATTTTTCAAAAAATAAAAGATACTTTCTTATATGCTGAAAAAATCAATTCTTTAAAATTTTTGAAAACTGTATATTTTTATAGTACTTTTGCGCACACCAGATGTAAGCTATATTATAGTTTTATTAAATAACTTAACCCTGATTTTCTATATGTAAATACTGCCGTTTTTAGGCAAATCAGCAATTAACAGAATTAGAAGTATGTGGTATAAATCCAGATATTGAAAATTTTTTGCAACATGAAATTATAGTTTATAATAGGAAAAAAAAATGCCAGCGTCGAAGTCCATTACCACTTGAAAATTTATCGTATAATATAAACATGACTAACCAAGAACCCCAAGATACTGTTGTTCCAATTTGTAATTATGAGGAGGAGATCAATTATCGCGTTAAAAAAGAGTTAGATAATTTATCTCGACAATTGATTGAATACAATGAAAAAACTTTTGGCTCCTTAATGCAAGAAATCACTAAACAGCTTGAGGAGCAGGTTAATACTAATAATAAATTACGTAATGAAATAGAACAGCAAAAAATAAAATTGTATGAAGCGGAAAAATTACTTAGGACTTTGAAGTGATTTTTATATCTCTGATATCACGTTCTATTCATCTATAATTTAAGGGGGGTATCCCAGCCGAGACGTATACTTAAAGGATCATCTACTGGTTTGGTAAAATCAAAGACTACGAAATCTCTATTCCGCAAATGTTTGTCAATAATCTTTGATGTTTTTTTGGATCATCTGTATATTGGCGCACGATTCTACATATATCGTCTCTAGATCTCGAGTCTCGGAATAAAGCTAAATATGAAATGTTTTCACGAATAATTTTAGGAGTTTGTGTATATTTCTGACTCATATATATAGGTGAGATATTTTGATGACGGCTACTAATGAAATAAGGAATAATTCGTTCTTTTACTTTTTTTGGTTTGGCACATAGATCCTCAAAAACAACAACTGTACTTCGATCTGGAGAAAATTTAATTATATCTGGGGAGATATTCTTTTAAATGTAATATCCTCTCAATATGGTTTAGGGCTATTTGCAAAAATCTGATAGTAATTTTGTACAAGTTGTCATTTTGGCTAAAAATACTTACCTATTAATACAAGATCATCATTTCTAATATACCGCTTACCTTTTTTCCCTTTAAACATGCGTTGTGGTTTGTTATCTACTATGTGATCCTCCACAAACTAGTAATCTGAATGGGCAGTCTGGTGAATATCTATTATCTTTCATTCGTTCTGAAGATTTTTTAGATGTTTCGTTGATATTGTACACAAATATAGACATACCTTTCTCTTTCATCTTGATTAAGATAAGTAATGCTAAATTATTATATTGAAAATAATGGTCTTTATCTTTGTGAATTTATTTTTTATCACATAAATAACCTTTTTTAATAAGTGTACTTTTAATAAATTCATACAAATCAGCATCAAAGTAAGATCTATGCCTTCTCAAGCACATATATCCTGCTTTTTTTGATTTCTGATTTTTTGTTCTTTCAAATCTATTTGCCCTCACCTGTGGAACATTCGATTAAGAGTAAAATGTTGTATGTCCTGGAATTTGAATACCAATTTTAGCTCTTCATTATAGCCATCTAATTGCATCCCATTCAAAAATGACGGTTTACAAGATGGAAATTTCTTACCTAACAGATCTTCAAAAATATATCTACAACGTCGCTCATTGGTATAATGAGGGCAAATTGGACACCACTCAAATTTTTGCTCTAAAATTTCTAATGGATACTTAAATTGATGCTTTCCATTTTCACATATTCAGAGATATATATCGAAACCATTTATTCGACCACTTTTACCAAAACATTAACCAGCATACTTCCTGGCATATTGTTGAGCCTTAGTCATTTTATTAATAACACGAATAAAATTAACTGATTTGAGGTGAGTATTTTTTTTTAGTATACTTTGAGGTGGATATTGAAGCTTTTCTAAATTTACTTAAAAAAGTTCCTCACGTACAAATCTACATGTTGATGCGAATTCGTTATCTAAATAATATAAGATAGGTTCATTTTTTGAGACTACAATTTTGCAGATTTTATGAAGGCTTGGTGAGAATGTCAGATCTGTTGCGTGGCATGTCATTTCGAAACCACCTTCTCATTTCCCATTAGTTAACAAGTAACAAATAGTATCATCTTTTTGTAGCTTATTCTCTTTGTTTTTCCCAACAGAACGCTTATATTTTGTGGATGACCTAGATTCTACTTGTTCTAATCGAATAGTCAGTTTGGGGCTAAACCCCACTTTGAAGAAATTGGTGTTCGAATAAGATGTGTTAAATAATTATTTAAGTAATCAATAACTTTTGGTAAATGCTTAACACCAGTATTGTACATTTTGTATGTCCCTAGATTTTTTTATTGTCTCAATGTCCCATGCCCACTGTTCCTACCCTTATGGGCTTATAAAGATATATTAATTCATAATTCGTGATAAATGAAAAGAGATCTACATATAGGAATCATAATCTCATTCTGGAATAAGAATATCACAAGAACTATCTTATAAAAATCTCTTTCTCCATTAATATCATAAGAAGTAATGGTTCTGATTTAAAATTTTTTTTAATTTCAAGAGACGATATTAATAAAATAAAGAAATATGCCATTTTTTTTAACAATAAAAAAATAAATTTTTATATATAATTGAAAAAAATTGCCCCAAAATCCATTATGCAAATCCTTTCCATTTCTGGTGAATTAAAACTTTATAAATAACTTTAATTAATGACTTAAATTAAGTTTTATAATGGAATTTTTTATAATTTAAAAAATTATTTTTGTTTCAAAATGTCCCAAGATGTCCTATGACAATACTGCTTAATACTAGTCGAAATGAGGCAAATCGGCAATATCAAAATTCAGTCAACTTTCGACTGATTGTCAAAAAAAATTAGCCTAAATTTGGTCATTAATAAATTTCAGTCAAAATTCGGAAATTCTAAATTTTGATTGAAACTTAAAAATCAACTTTAAGTTAAATTTCGACCAAAATTTGGAATTTCTGAATTTGTGCTAAAATTTGATACAATATTTTGATACGCTGTTTTGTTGTTGAAATTATATATGTTCCCAAAATTAATTTTGGATTTTTGAGGTATTTCGACTTTTTGAGATTTATACAGAATTTATTCTATATATGGAAGTAAAAAAAGTACCTAATTATATGTATCTTTAATCAAGAAATTTATCTGGATAATCAAAAAATTTTGAATTTTAAGTAAAATAATTTTGTCTTTTATGAAAAATTATTTCAACTTTTTTCTTCAAAATTACAATTTCAGGACTCCAAAATAATTTAGCGTGCAAGTATAATTGAAATGGACATTTTGGAAATATAGAATTTCAGAACAATTCTACCTAAATTCAGTTTATCCATTTCGAAAATATAATATGTTGGCTTATTAATAAAATTTGGTAAAAATTTAGAATTTATTAAAAGATTTCTTGTTTCTTGCCGATTATTAGATATTTAGAAATTATGTATAAAGTAAGTATATTTCATTCACAATATTGTAAGTGAAATAAGGCAAATCAGCAATATCAAAATTTGATTAACTTTCAGCTGATTGTTAAAAAAAAAATCAGCTCTTAGAAATTTTAGAAAATTTTGAAGTGATTTTTAAGTTTCGACCAAAATTCAGAATTTTCGAATTCATACTAAAATTTATACAATATTTTGATGTCGTTTTACTGCCAAAATATCAATTTCAGAAATATACTCTTTTCGCAAAAATTTATCTTAAATTCGACTGTTAATAAATTTTAGCCAAAATTTAGAAATTCAGATTTTAATTTTAATTAAAATTCGAAATTTCTGAATTCATGCTGAAATTTATACAATATTTTGATGCTGTTTTACTGCCAAAATGTCAATTTCAAAAATATACTCTTTTCACAAAAATTTATCTTATTATTTTAGAAAAAAAATTATTGAATTCGAATAATTTTAATATAAAATTTCTAATTTATCATTTATTTCTGATTTATTATGTATTTATGGAAATTTTAATAAAATTACATAATCTTAATCATTTCGGAATAAAATAAAAAAGATAATTTTTAGCGTAAATTATATTTTCTATTTATTGAATTTACTACCAAATACTCTTTAGTATTTTTACGATTTGAAATTTTATACTTAACCGGTACAAATCATCCAAAAATGTGATGGACTGGAATAATACAATCTCAGTTTTTAGAATAAAATTCAATATCCCATAATTCGACATTACACATTTGTTTTTGATTTATGCCGAAATAGAACTGATTCTTGATTTTTTTGTACCAACAAACATATGCCAGATAATAATTTTCCATATTTATTCTATTTGTACTTATTTCATAAACAAAAAAGAACTGAATTTGACCTGGATAAATATCAATACTATCATCTTCAGATACAAATTTAGTTAAAATATATGAACTTTTTTGGTGTCTAGGTGAAAATATTAAACCAAATATTTTAGAACCAATTCGGTAACAACAATATTTGTTTATTCTTAATGGAATTATTATTGAATTTAAAGAATCAGTTTCAAATGGCTTCCGAAATTTCAAGTTTTCATATGTATCATTATAATAAGCAACCATTAGATCTAAAATTCCATCTGCCAAAAGTGAAATATTTTCTGAAAATGGTTTCAATATTTTATCCAAAAATGGTTCTTTTCCAGAAATAGTTGATTCTTGAATTGTTCTCGAATACATTCAGAATCTTCTCATTTCATCATGACCAAATTGATCCATTTCTGAAAGAGATCTGACGGATTGACAAGTATTAAGAATTTCTGGGCCTTTTGTATTATTTTTAGTATATATCATCTCATTTATTCTATTGTCATTGATTAATTAACGCATTAGCTCTGATTCAATTTGCTGATGACTATTGGGTAACGAACTTAATAAACAAAAAATCAGAAAAAAATAATCAAAAAATAATCAGAAAAATAATCAAAAAAATAATCAAAAAATAATAATTAAAAAACAATCAAAAAATAATCAGAAAAATAATTAGAAAAATAATCAAAAAATAATCAAAAAATAATCAAAAAATAATCAAAGTATATTAATTTATCAAGTATTCCATTTATTTTTTCAAATGAAAAGTACCAAAAAGTATATAATAGATCAAAATCGTGCGAATATGTGCTTAAATGAAGTGACAAGTGAAAATTTGGTATTATTACATTTCTTCCATATTTTTTCTCAATTAACATTACAATATCTACTATTTTCTTATAAATTTCATCTAAAGATTTACAAAAAGATAACAAATTTGAACAAAATATATAAGAATCTTCCTATTTACTTCTTCTAAATACTTTCAAAGTACTACAATAGCATAAATTGAAATAAAGATTCTTCATTGATCGGCAGTAAAATTAGAAAAATCTTCATTACAGTAGATTTTTTTTGAAATTTGATCCAAATCGACTGGAACTTAAAATTCGTTCATTTTTTTTTGAATATTATTTAAATTATTTGATGATAAAATTCTTATATCTACCCAAATTCGTTTCACGATCCATTTTGCAATACCCAAAAATAAACAATGCATTGAATCAACTGTTATAAATCGAATTGGGTCAAAATAAGATAGGCGCAACAATTCTGACCATTTTACTCTACTATTTTTTGTAAATTTTTTTCTAGCAGAATCTGAATTGCAACCTCTCCATCTTAAAGCATTTTCAAGATATTTGGATGAATCTTTTGCAATAAACCAATTGTCCATATCATCTATCCCAACGAAATTATATTACTGATTTTCATAATTTGTCTTTTTTTCGTATCGATGGCAAGATACTAATGCCGAAATGTAACTACAGATTTTTTTAGCAGCAAGTACATCACAAGAAACTAATATTAAAGCTGTCCAGATTTTCTTTCCATTTGGACAATTATTTGTTTTATTTAGAATAATTCCATTCTAAAGTGATTCTAATTTATCCACAATTGGTACCAAATAATGATTTATTTTATGTAGGCCAACTTCATTTGGACCTAGCAATAATTCAAGAATTAGTAGATTTTCGTGCTTAAATCAGATATATCTGGGCAGATTACAAATTGCAGCATAAATTACTCCAGTACTATGACACTAGTCGAAATGGTCCAATTCGACTAAAATTCGACTGTGTGATTTTCAGCCGAAATATAACCGAAAGTCGGCCGAAATTTTTTTTTTTTTTTTTGCCAATTGTTATGCCGATTGGCTGCCAATCGGCAAAAATTCGGTAATAAAAATTCTGATAGAAATCAAAAAGAAATATTCAACAATCGGTCAAAATCCGGTAAGTAAATTTATTCAAAATTCTGATAGCAATCAGAAAGAAATATTCAAAATTCGGAAAGAAAACGGTAAGTAAATTTATTCAGAATTCTGATGGAAATCAGAAAGAAATATTCAAGAATTGGTTAAATCCAGTAAGTAAACTTGATCAAAATTCTGATAGCAATCAGAAAGAAATATTCAAGAATTGGTTAAATCCAGTAAGTAAACTTGATCAAAATTCTGATAGCAATCAGAAAGAAATATTCAAGAATTGGTTAAATCCAGTAAGTAAATTTATTCAAAATTCTGATAGCAATCAGAAAGAAATATTCAAAATTCGGAAAGAAAACGGTAAGTAAATTTATTCAGAATTCTAATGGAAATCAGAAAGAAATATTCAAAATCCGGTAAGTAAATTTATTCAGAATTCTGATGGAAATCAGAAAGAAATATTCAAAATCCGGTAAATAAATTTATTCAAAATTTTGATAGAAATCAGAAAGAAATATTCAAGAATTGTTCAAAATCCGGTAAGTAAATTTATTCAGAACTCAGATAGAAATCAGAAAGAAATATTCAAAATCCGGTAAATAAACTTAGTCAAAATTCCGATAGAAATCAGAAAGAAATATTCAAGAATTGTTCAAAATCCGGTAAGTAAACTTGATCAAAATTCTGATAGAAATCAGAAAGAAATATTCAAAATTCGAAAAGAAAACGGTAAGTAAACTTGATCAAAATTCTAATAGAAATCAAAAAGAAATATTCAAAATTTGGAAAGAAAACGATAAGTAAACTTGGTTAAAATTTTAATAGAAATCAGAAAGAAATATTTAAAATCTGGTAAGAAACGAAAAGTAAACTTGGTCAAAATTCCGATAGAAATCAGAAAGAAATATTCAAGAATTGGTTAAAATCCAGTAAGTAAACTTGATCAAAATTCTAGAAATCAGAAAGAAATATTCAAAAAATCGGAAAGAAAACTTAGTTAAAATTCTAATAAAAATCAGAAACAAATATTCAAAATTTGGAAAGTAAACTTGATTAAAATTTTGATAGAAATTAGAAACAAATATTCAAGAATTGGTTAAAATCTGGTAAGTAAATGAAAATGGCTAATGTTCTTTATTAAATAATTTAAAAATAATCATTAAAAATAATAAAAATAATATTAAAATATCTTAAAATATATTGATAAATGTCTATATATTATATACTTATTGAAATTATTATTGTTCGGCCGAAATTTTTGAACTAGAAGTACTAACAAAATTCAGCTCATCTTCCCCTTCCGTTTGCACAAATTCAGTGTCATAAACGACATCTTCTTGTTCATTACATGCCCAATTAGGAGTTTTTGCTGGAGGGGGAAATCATACCGCTGAATTTTATCGGAATAGTTTCATTTCCGTTGTAATTGAGCAGTAGTACTTGAAGCCGATTTGGGATCAAGTACATTTCTGAGCAAGTGTTTTAGCTAAATATTACGCGAAAATAGATTAAAAAAAAAATAAGTATTAAGGAAATTTCGGTAATAAATCGATAATAAATTAGTAATAATTGTTAAAGAATAAAAGCATTTCGGAAATAAATCAGAAATTGGTTTTTTTGCATATAATATTAAAAAAAAGAGAGAAAAAATAAGTATTAGTAATATTTCGGTAATAAATTGAAAGAGAAAAAAATACATCTGGAATTATATAGAGGCATTCTAGAACGCTATATATACGAAACGTCTGGAGAACGCACTAGAACGGTGTGTTCTAGTACGCTATATATACGAAACGTTTGGAGAACGCACTAGAACGGTACGTTCTAGTATACTATATATACGAAACGTTCGGAAAACACACTAGAACGGTGCGTTTTAGTACGCTATATATACGAAGCGTTCGGAGAACGCACTAGAACGGCATATTTAATACGCTGTTACCGACGGAGGTTTATCCTTCTTAATAAACACGTGGGATGAACAGGAACTCTTGAAATAATATTAAAGATATTATTCAAGGAAACTATTAGTCAAAATAGATACAACTACTACTAATAGGTAGGTTCTAGAAGTTACATAAACTACTGTTAATAAGTGTATTGTTTAGTGTTAACTACTATTATCACGAGACAGCGCTCCAAATGATAAAGTAGACGATTCAATACAAAGGGTTTGGTTATTATTAATAAAACAATAATACTAGTAATTTCAAGGTAATAATAACCTTTATTAATGATAATTGCAAATACAAAAGAGACTAATTTACAAATAAATTAGTTACAAAAGGTTTCCTAATTAAAGGATAGAATCCTAAACTAACAGATTCAAACTAAAAACTAAACGGAACTGAATTTGACTCAAGCCAAAATCCATCCTTTATATAACTAATTTTTGGGTCCTTTAGGTCCTTTAGGTCCTTTGGGTCCTTTAGGTCCTTTGGGTCCTTTGGGTCCTCGTAATACATGATCTACATATTAATTTACTACTATCTATGGTAAATCTATTATAGAACACAGTTACACTACACAATTACATATTTGTAAATCAATTTGTCTTTCGTATTACAGATAAGAATATAATATATAAATATAATAATAAAATAATAAATAATATAAGTCAATAATATATAATACTAAATAAAATACATCCTACAATATTACTACGGTAACAGTTACCCTCCTAATTAATTCATAAGTCTTCTTATGACCTTATATTCGCTGAAATATCCCTAATAGCCTGTACAAAAGGTATAAAATTATTGTCAAAGTTATTTTTACTCATTCGAGCTATTACATATAAAGATAAGTAATTTGTCTCATAAATTTGTTCCCTATCATCCTGAAATACTTTATAGGTTCTCATTGCTCCCAAGTAATAACGATATTCATCAAAGATATCATTTTGTTGTACATAATCCAACCATGACATTCGAGGTAGAGTTCTAAAACTTAGTAACTCTCCTAAATAATAAGTATACATTAATGTCTTGATTCGATTACGATGGATAATTTCTTGTCTTAACAATTGAAATACTGTATCGACGGACTGTTCCCAAGGGTCGATAAGTTTGTATGGGTCTATTTGTTGGATAGGTACATTTCCTTCAATATTCAAAAGATCTTGTTTATATAAATGCATTTTGTCTAAAAATCGCTGGTTTCGTGTCATGCTGACTAAATTTTCTAAAGGTAGAAAGTCTGTTGTTTAAATATTAATTAAAGTTACGCATAGTATCACTATTTTTGGTAACTTAATTTCTATTAATTTACACAGAATTATCTATTACTAATTGTGGCTCCCATGTGGTACGACCTTTATACAATTTTAGTCGATCAGCATGTATTAATTCCTTTAAGGATTGATTAAATTGATTTTTCAGGGCATAAGCTCCTTTATCTAAGCATTTACTTATGGTAAATGGTCCTTTCCATCGGGTATCAAGTTTTCCAGACCATTGTTTATTCAACCGAGAGTCATGCATCAAAACTTTGTCACCTTCCTTATANATAATCCAACCATGACATTCGAGGTAGAGTTCTAAAACTTAGTAACTCTCCTAAATAATAAGTATACATTAATGTCTTGATTCGATTACGATGGATAATTTCTTGTCTTAACAATTGAAATACTGTATCGACGGACTGTTCCCAAGGGTCGATAAGTTTGTATGGGTCTATTTGTTGGATAGGTACATTTCCTTCAATATTCAAAAGATCTTGTTTATATAAATGCATTTTGTCTAAAAATCGCTGGTTTCGTGTCATGCTGACTAAATTTTCTAAAGGTAGAAAGTCTGTTGTTTAAATATTAATTAAAGTTACGCATAGTATCACTATTTTTGGTAACTTAATTTCTATTAATTTACACAGAATTATCTATTACTAATTGTGGCTCCCATGTGGTACGACCTTTATACAATTTTAGTCGATCAGCATGTATTAATTCCTTTAAGGATTGATTAAATTGATTTTTCAGGGCATAAGCTCCTTTATCTAAGCATTTACTTATGGTAAATGGTCCTTTCCATCGGGTATCAAGTTTTCCAGACCATTGTTTATTCAACCGAGAGTCATGCATCAAAACTTTGTCACCTTCCTTATATTTGACAATCTGTGGCATTTTCTCCAAGTGTCGTCGTTCCTGTGACTTTTGTGATTTCTGTATATTATCTCGAGCTTTTTGTCGATGAACAGGTAATTGATCGATTAGTTCATAAGCTCGTTGCAGGATAGTATCTTCAAGATCATATTCAACAATTTCTTGTTGACTATCGATTTCAATTGGTAATCGGGCTTCTCTTCCATGGTTTAGAAAGAATGAAGTATATTTAGTGGTGTTTTGTTTATTTGTCCGATAAGCAAATAATACAGAGGTTATATAATTATCCCAATTCATAGGATCTCGGACTTTCTTTAAACTTTCGCAAAGTGTTTGATTAAACCGTTCCACTAGTCCATTAGTTTACGGATGATATGGTGATGAAAAGCGATGTTTTATCCTAAATTTATCGCTTAACTCATCAATTACTTTATTTTTAAAATGTGTGCCTTGGTCCGATATTAAAACTGTCGGGGCACCATGTCGACAAATAATTTCATCATAAATAAACTGAGCAACAGCTTCAGCAGTTACATTAGTTAAAGGTTTCGCTTCTGGCCATTTTGTAAGGTAATCCATAGCAACTACTAAAGCTCCTCAAAAGCCTTAAGGCTCGCGAGCCTAGTGAGCCGAGCCAAGCCAAGCCAAGCCTGATAATTATAGGCTCATAGGCTCGCGAGCCTTAGGCTCGCGAGCCAAGCTCAACTAAGGCTCGATTCATAAGGCTCGAGCCGGCTCACGAGCCTCATAGTAGGCTCGCGAGCCTCATAGCAGGCTCGCGAGCCTCATAGCAGGCTCGCGAGCCTCATAGCAGGCTCGCGAGCCTCATAGCAGGCTCGCGAGCCTCATAGCAGGCTCGCGAGCCTCATAGCAGGCTCGCGA
>PQFF01000541.1:3424-27739 GCA_003547095.1 Diversispora epigaea | reverse complement strand
TTATTATTATCGTTATTATTATCGTTATTATCATTATCGTTATTATCGTTATTATTATTATTATTGTCATTATCAACATCTATTATGCCAAACGCATCTCCAAATGAACCTTGTTTTATAAATTTAATAATTAATTTAGTTACAAATTAAAATAATAATAAATATAATTTATAAATATAGTACCTTCACCATATTCGTATTCTTCGTCTGTCATTTCCCACTCTTCAGAGTGGTATTCAGTTTCATTTAATATTTTTTTGACCTCCTTTCGAGGATACAAGGCCAATTTTTCGTCACCTCCTTGAAACAGGTATTCTGCTGCCCTGTTTCTCAGTTTCTTCTTCTATTTAAAATAAAATTATATCAATACTATACTTGATAGCTATATTATATATTATTATAAAAATCCTACCTTTTGCATGTCAGTATTCTTTCTCAATCTCCTTAATTCTATTTTTCTATTTCCTTTTACTATAGTTCTATGTATTCGATGCCTAGTTTCCCACCTAGTATGTATCATTTCTAACAAATCTGTATCTGATACAGTATATTTTTTATTCATTATTTTACTTAGACGAGGTAAAAGTTTTGTGATGATAAAATCACGTTGTTCCACCTATGTAAGTTCTGGTTTTATCGGATATTTTGTTTTGTATTTGGAATTATAAACCAAAAATAATTCTTTCTATAATTAGATAAATTTGTATTAGTTATTCTGTGCCCGATATATGTATAATATAAAAAATCAAAAAAAAAAAACAATTTACCCTAACTCGTTTATATGATTCGGAATCTAAATATTTTATTGTTTTTGTTTTCTTTTTTTTCTTTTTTTCTTCTTCAGATGATGAAGATTCAGATTCATCAGATTCATCAGATTCATCAGAAGATGACAAAGATTCATTAGCAGAAGAAGAAGGTGATGATGATGATGAGGAAGCAGTAGGGGAGGGCGAAGAAGAGGATGAAGAGGACGAAGAGGATGAAGAAGAGGAGGAAGAGGAGGAAGATTCTTTTTTATTTTTTTTATTTTTTCTAATTTTACTAATTTTTTTACTACTTTCACCAATTTTTTTGTTTTTACTTAGCATTTTTGTAAAAATTTTTCCAATTGTTTCGTAATCTATTAAATATAATTAATATATTAGTTATAATTATAATTATTATTTTATAAATAGACAATTAATTAATTTACCTTTTTTTGATACTTTGTTGTGTGTTTTCTTTTTTAGTGCCTTGATAGGACGAAAAGAATACGCTACTTTTTTTGATTTCGTCATTTTTTTTATAAAAAAATAATTTTTTAAAAAAGAAAGAAAGGGAAAGAGTAGTTTTTTATATATTGCATTTTTCGGGCAGATGAATTAATTATTGCATCACGAAAAGGTAAAATTATTAATCATTATATCATATTTTTTGATATCGGACATATTATATATGAGGTAATTAAGAAGTAATATTTCATATTATTTACGTGATATTCTTGTTTATGACGTGTTATTTCGTATGTAGCTGAAATGTAATATAAGTTTAGAAATATATGTAATATATAATATATATTTATTTATAAATATACTTAAAAACAAAGTATTTTGATTTTTTAGAACTTTACCTTTTCCCTTGGATTTAAAGATTTTTAAAGCTAAATCAGTTACTTATATCTGAAAACGCGAAATTAAAAAAAAATGAAACATCACTTATCGGGGTCATATCAATATTATGAATAATATATTGTTAACATTATATATATTTTAAAGAAATGAATAAAAAAATCACTTATCGGGGTCCTGGTATTATATATCAATATTAAGAATAATATAGTATTATCAACATTATAAAAATTATGGTTTTAAACGACCAGTGAGGCCTCATCTTTATTCAGTTATTTATAATATACATTACAATTCAGTAACTTAAACTACAAATACAAATAGAATAAAAACTAACTATAAAATTTCTTTTAACCGTCTAACCTGCCACCGTAATAGAGAATCCTAAAACTCTCTTTATTCAGGAGGTTACAGCCCCGCTGAAGTCAATTTTACAAAAAATAGTTTTAAAAAAATTCGAACCATAATTATATATATTATTAATTGTTCTACCTATTAATGTTTCTTTAAACAGATCGAGACTGTTTTTGATATCTATATATTCTGAAGGTTTAATATTAACACTTATTCCTTTACTCTTTTTCATTTTCTTAGTTATCCCATTTATTTCCTCCCACTCAAGAACTTGTTTACATCGCTTTACCCATACCGAGAATAAATATTCTCTGCTTTGTTTATACCACTCATTTATTATTCGTTTTCTAGTATCTAATTCTTTGACTTTTTCACTTAGTAAAATCTTGAGTCCCATCGGGAATAATCCACGGACACAATCTACCAAACTAAATTCAGTTTCTTCTATTGTACCGTTAACCTGTCGGACTATGTCTATGTCAAAATATTTGGCCGTATCGATCTCATTACTCAATTCATTGAGCGTCGTATCTCCTTGGTATTTCGTCACCGCCGCTAAGATTAAACTCCTGAGCTTAGCCTGCGTTTTTGTCACTTCTTCCTTACAAAAGAATACATGTATGGAGTCTTCTTTCATTAATTTACACAGTACACATCTATTGTCTTTGTATACGTTCGATTTCCTTACGTGTAAATTATTGATAACTGGTAATTTATCGTTGAGTACTTTCATATTAAACGACCTATATTTTTGATCATCTTTATTAGTAAAATTTGACACTATTTTTGTACCATGCATCATAGACCAGGTGGTTTGCCAGTCAGTATTGTCAGCTATGTTTTCGTTCATCCATTTATACGTTTTGTATTGTAAACGCCATTGCGCCATCCATTTGATTTCCACCCTCTTTTTTACAAATTCCTTGATCGAAGTGTCTATGTAGCTATTTCGCCATTTAAACGAAGTTTGTCTTCCTCTTATTTGGGTTATGTCTATCTGACAAGGTAGTTCACATAGTGTCCCTTTATTAGCCAGTTTATCTGCACGTTCATTTAGACTGACTCCATTGTGTGCTTCAACTTTTATTAGTTCTATGTTTAATCTTTTTTCCCGAATAGTTTCTATTATGGCTTGGAGTACCAATGGAGACTTGTAATGGCTCCAGGATTTGCCTTTTTTATTTTCGAGAAAACCTCTTAATGCCCAGATTGCTGCTGAACTATCTGTATATATTCTGACTTTGGCTTGTTTAGGAGTTACATACATTGCTACCAGTATTGCCCATAATTCCGCTCTTGTAGATGAGGGTAGGCCATCTATTCTTCCGTATAAGTCAATTAACCCACTTGTTTCTGTGGTGTCGAAAGTTATACCAAAACCCATAACTTTCCTATTACGGGTTGTGCTTTCAGGTTGACCGGTATTAAGTATGTTTCGTGTTTTGAGGGACCCATCTGTATATACTTTTATAGTCTTTTCTTCGATTAAGCTTGCTTGTGCATTATGTATTTTGGCCGTTAATTCTGGTGGAAAGATAATTAGATTTTGCCAGTATGGTTCAGTGTCTTCACTTGTTAGTCTTTCTGTTCCTACCACCTGCCGGACTGTTTCATTCATAAATGTTTCCATCAAAAACGGAGACAAAAGTAATCTATTTCTTTCACGTTTATCGTTTTTGTTACTTAATGACAGTCGAGATTTCCGTTTTGGCAGAGAGAATATTGTTTCAATGTCGGTATCGATTATACATCCCTTAGATAGTTGATTCGGATCTTTATCCGTGAGTCTTGTTGCCCTTTGTACATTTAGCTCACATCCGGTACATGGAGCTATTGGGGATCCCTCTATACCGTCCATTACGTCACTTACATAGTGTTGAATTGGGACCATTGCTGAATTGCCTTGTGGATTTTTGTAAACTCGTCCTAGTAATACTGTTGCAGGCGAGTTGACTGCAACTATTTGATGTCTTTCTACGTTCTTAGGGTCAATTTTATTAATTCTGTTAAATGGGTTGATCGTTGCAGTATTCTGTATTTCACCCCATCTATTTTGTATACTTTCCTTCACTTCGTTGAACCATTTTGGTATTATACTCGATGGTTTTAATTGATCTATTTGCATCCACTCGAGAACTTTGGTCATATTCGCATTTAATAGTTGCTCCACAAATAATACTTTATGTTTTCGGCATGCTGTTCGATTGTCACTATACCATCGTTGTGACTTCATAAATTTTTCAATAGTGATATTACCCCCTTTGGGACAGATAGGGAATTCATTTGATTTAGTTACCCCAAATGTTAGTTCGTTTCTGCTCAAAAGCTCTATTATTCTTCCATTTAATCCAGGCTTTTTGATTTCTTTCCATGTGTCCGCGTGTAATGTCCATAATTGCTCACCAGACCAGATTTTATTCTGTAAGTCTTGCAGTCGTATTTTTGTTGTAATACCACAATTATTATTCATATTTAAACGGCTCATTAATTCAGTGGCGTGTAGTTGTATATGCTTATCCTCTATACTAAACAGCCTATTTCCCCATTGTGAATATAATATACTATCTGGTAGGGAGGATGCAAAACCCACGACATTCTTAAAACATCCTTTTATTATGATATCCATTTTTGTTTTGAAAGATTCACTTAGTACCATATCTGTCATTAAATATTCTATCTGTGGGAAGATCACGTGGTTTATAATATATCTTATTTGTTTATCGGTCAGCTGTTTTCTTTTTAATATATTTGTTGACTTTACAATTTTTTCGTTTATAAGTTTTTTTTGTTCGACTTTTTTCCCATCTGCCGAAATCTAGACTCCAAGGTACCTGACCGAAGACTTTGAATCGTGAGGCATCAATTTAGATTCGACGAAATCCAAGGCATTATCTTCCCTAGAGTTTTCTGAGTTTAAGACCAATAAGTCTGATTTTGATGCATTTACAGTGATTAAAGTAAGATCGAAGAAGGACTCTACCACTTTAATTACTTTTTGCATTTGCTCTTTGGTTTCAGTTATCCACACTGTATCATCCATGTAGGCCAGCGACGAGATATGACATTCCAAGGCCCCAGTTGTCTTCTTTGCCAAATTCTCATCCCACATAGTAGCCATTTTGTATCCCACACCCAACTTTTCGATTTCACATAATAATGGATCATAAAATATACACCATAATAACGGTGATATACTATCCCCTTGGTCCACTCCTCTTTCTACTTTGTATGATTCTGTATTACCATATTCCGTAATTCCCTGTGCAGTCCTATGTACCATTATGTCGTTTAATACATTTATTATTTTCGGAGGAATTTTAAGCCTTTCCATAGCCTTAATTAACATATTAGTATCCACCGAATCGAAAGCTCTTTTGATATCTTGGAACAAGAGCCATACTTCTTTATTTTTTTCCCTAGCGTCTTCCATAAGATTGTTCAAAATATGTATTGGATAGGTATTATAAAAATTATGGTTTTAAAACGCCAGTAAGGGCTCATCTTTATTCATAGAATTTTAATATACATTACAATTCAGCAACTTAAACTAAAAAACATTACAGAATAAAAACTTGCTAGCTAAGGATTGGTTACCCGCACGGCATACCCAACTACCGTAGAGTGGCTATAGACCTCCATTTCGAACTACTTCGAAACTGTCCAACCGAGACTCTTACGAGGGTCAGTTTAATCTATAACAGCGATATCTTCATCTCACCCTAACCGCATGGAATATTTCCATTAGTGCACTGCAACAAAAACAAAAAAAAGAAAAAACTAATTTTTGTAATCCCTACTCCTTCTCCTACCAAGGGAACAACATCCCACCCCACATATTATAAAATATTCTTCTATAAATAGGAAATAAACTATAAACCTATCCCCTATATTAACTTCTATACTAATAAAATTATCTTACTAATTTTTAAAATATCTAAATTTAGAAGAAATACATGATTATATAAACTTCTAAAAATAACTTCCTAATACTAAATTTATTATCTTCCTAAAAAGGTAAATTTTGTTATCAATATGCGAACTGATAAATAATTAATATGCAATGCCATGCACATTAATTTCAGCCTTTTAATTGCTATCTATATACAGTACATATAGTACAATATTGTATCACTATGAATTCAGGGTCAACCCATATTTTTAAATTCCCCCGAATTTTATTATTACTGCGCCACTAAAAATTATCGTCCATCTGTATTATCTTTCTAAGTAGAGGCTTTCGCCAAAGCCGTAATATCTAACCCAACCGTCAGAAAATTCGTAAGGTCCATGTCGTCTAGCCATCGCAACAGATAACACAGTTTTTATTTCTTCAGGACTCCAGTTACGTTTATATCTCTGCCCCAATCCGTGAGATAGTTATCCTTTCACTTTAAGAGAGTATTTTATCCACCCGCCAGTTCCCACCAATCCTATTGCAATGAGAGTGGTCTTACAGAAGGACCCAAGGTTCTTGTGGAGCTCAGGAAATGCATTCCTCATAGTAAAGCTAAGCTTGGAGAGAGCATGGTGTGTCGTTACCTCCGTCTACTTCGTCTTGTCGGGCTGTCCTTTTATAATTATGTTACCATTTAATATTAGCAATGCCAGGTAAAAGCTTTCGCAAACTTTTAAACTCCCTCTCAGAACCTTACAAACTTCTTCGCTCGCAGGAAGGAAAGAATTTAAAAGTAAGTTAATAACTTAGACCTGGCCCCGAATAAATTTTGTTATCGTTCGATAAAAAATAAAAAATTTTTATATATAAAATTTTAATAAAAAATTAATAAGCGGAAAGAGTTATTATAAAAATTATGGTCATTATAAAAATTATGGTATATGTATAGTATAGTATTGTTAACATTATATGTATTTTAAAGAAATGAATAGAAATGGGCCGCAAGGAGGTGTTATGCATATTAAAGAGAAAGAGATGGTATTAATGATAATACTTATATGCAGATCAGAGGAGTAATGTGTAACATATTAATTTTAATATAATAATATAAATTATTTAGTACTATTGTTATATTAATAAATATAAATCATTACTATATATAACTATATATATATGAACATAAAATTTACTATTAACTAAATAAAATTTCTCTAATTTTAAGACGACGCGTATCATCTTTACGCGAATTTTAAAGACGCGTATCATCTGTAAATAATTTTTGCGCATTATAAAAAAGCAAGTATTTGACCATGTGAATATTTTAGAGAACATTTTTTGAAAATAAATTTATTAAAGAACTTTGACTAATATATAATTTACCTATCTTTTGAATAAAATGACTAAAAAATACAAATACATTTGTAATTGTATGNTATGGTATATGTATAGTATAGTATTGTTAACATTATATGTATTTTAAAGAAATGAATAGAAATGGGCCGCAAGGAGGTGTTATGCATATTAAAGAGAAAGAGATGGTATTAATGATAATACTTATATGCAGATCAGAGGAGTAATGTGTAACATATTAATTTTAATATAATAATATAAATTATTTAGTACTATTGTTATATTAATAAATATAAATCATTACTATATATAACTATATATATATGAACATAAAATTTACTATTAACTAAATAAAATTTCTCTAATTTTAAGACGACGCGTATCATCTTTACGCGAATTTTAAAGACGCGTATCATCTGTAAATAATTTTTGCGCATTATAAAAAAGCAAGTATTTGACCATGTGAATATTTTAGAGAACATTTTTTGAAAATAAATTTATTAAAGAACTTTGACTAATATATAATTTACCTATCTTTTGAATAAAATGACTAAAAAATACAAATACATTTGTAATTGTATGGTCTGTGAAGGAAAAGAAGTTGAAGGAAAAATCCAGAAAAAGCATACTAATGATAAAATTATGTGAAAATCTAGTAAAGAAAGAAAGATTCAATTAGCAGGACCCCGAGCAATCTATGAATAGGTCAGATAATACTAAAATAGGAAATGAGAAAGGAAAAATATGATTTTTGTAAGTAAATTTTTAAATTTTAATTAAAAATAAGCAACTTTTTAAAAAATTTACTATGATGGCTAAGCAAACTCTAATGTGACCTATTTATAGATTGCTCGGGGTCCTCAATTAGCAATGATCGAAGCAAGAAAGTTTAATTATAGAGGTAANTAACATTTATAATATTTATCTTTCTTAATTAAGTGAACGAAACTCAAGTGAATGAAGATACGTCATCAAATAAAAATAGTAAGAAAAGAAAAAGAAGTTCACCGACATCTGATGTACCTAAGTTAAATAGAGACGTGTCAATAAGCAATATGCTTACAGGGTTGGATCTTGGTGAAGAAATAGTTGTGGCATCATCATCTCGTCCAAGAAATGATCAATTTCACAAACCACACATGGATGAGATGCTCGATATATTTGATGATGAACTTTTGTTTGATATAGGAGACAATGATAATGAATTAATTGACGACTTAGAAGAATGTGATGATGAAGAAATTATTTGTGACGATGATAAATTAGAAGTAGAAGTAGAATTAGAAAATGAATATATGGATTCAGATGATGAAATATTTAAAGATGATGATAACTTGTTTGTCTCACCTGAGCTGGAAGAGGAGGACGAATGCTATGAAGGAGTAGAATTACATCAGGAAATTTTTTATGTCGGAGGTTATTGTAATAATTTCGTTTTCAAAGGTTATTGAAGGTTATCGGACCAATAACCTTCGCAAATATTACGTTTATTATGATAAAGTGAAGGTTATTGAAGGTTATCGATATCAATAACCTCCGGAGTATTACGTTTTATTAATAAAAATGAAGATTTTCGATACCAATAACCTTCGTAAATATTACGTTTATGTTGGAGGTATTCGAAGGTTATCGGAGTGAAGGACTTCGAAAGCTTACGTTTAAAAAAATTTACTGATATAAAAGATAAATTAGACGTAGAGATACTTTTGTGGTTATTTAAGTTTCAACAAAAATATCGGATACCTGATACGGCCCTGGAGGCCTTAATTAAGTTTTTAAACCATACCCTAAAGATGATTGACGATTCTAAGTTTTGGGAATTTCCTGCTTCTTTATTTTTAGCAAAAAAAAGGTTAGGAATTTTCCAACCAAAATTAAGGATGGCAGTTTGCACAAACTGTCATAAATTATATGATTCTAAGATTGTATGCAATAATACGGAAAACAATAAGTTAGCAATCATGCATTGCCGTTATGAAGAATATCCAAACAATCCAATACCTTCCCGAAAGAATTTATGCAATAATGAGCTCTCCTCCCTCAAAAGAAATATGAAAAATATGGTAGCAATTCCTAAAATGCTATATCCTAAGCTCTCAATTAAACAACAATTAAGTATCTTGTACCAGAGATCTGGCTTTGAAAAAATGCTAGACCAATCGGGCACAAAAAATTATGATAGTAATATCTATGCTGATATATATGATGGGAAAGTATAGAATTCATTTCCTTTCGATGATAGCAAATTTTTTAGTCCAGAAACTGCTACCTCGAATTTAGGATTATTAATAAATTTGGATTAGTTCCAACCCTTTAAGTACACACAACATAACACTAGTGCTATTTATGCTTCGATATGTAATCTTCCAAGGGCAGAAAGAAATAAGCCCGAAAATATTATTTATTTAGGCTTTCTACCTGGACCTAAGGAAACCGATAAGAACCAAATTAATCATTACCTATCCCCAATAGTTGATGAACTTAAGGAATTATGGGAGGGATGGAGAGTTCCCAAAACATATGAAAATAAAGATGGGCTCGATATAAGAGTTGCAATATTAGTAGGTTCTTCCGATATTCCAGCTACACGAAAGTTATTTGGGCATGGATCTGCAGTAATGAAATGTCACAGGTGCTCGAAAAAAAGCCGATATAGTGAGAAGTTTAAAAAAACTCATTATGGTGGTATGCATAATTATGAACAATGGATTACAGAATCTGCAGATCCCCAAAAACATAGACAATATGCTCAAAAATGGCTTAAATGTGACACCAGAGGAACAAGAGAAGCTCATTTTAAAATAAACGGAGTGCGATGGTCTGAATTGCTTCGTCTCCCTTACATGGATCCGATCAGATTTGCAGTAGTGGATCCAATGCATTGTTTGTTCCTTGGGATTGCAAAATGGATTATTCAATCCATATTTATTAAAGAAAATAAGCTAAATTCCGAGCAACTTCGTACAGTACAAAAGAGGATGGATAACGTTCAACTTCCATCTGATATTGGTCGAATCCCTCCAAAAATTGCTATCGGAGAAGGATTTTCAAAGCTTACTGCTGACCAATGGAAGACCTTTATTATGATATATGCAACAACAATTTTATGGGACATGTTAGATGATAATGATAGAAAGATATTGGGACATTTTGTTCGGGCGTGTAACTTATTGGTTGCTAGATTTGTTATTGAAGATGATCTGCAAGAAGCCCAAGAAAGATTAAGGGATATGTCAATAAATATAGAAAGAACCTATGGGCCTGAATTTATTACAAGTAATATCCATTTATCAATGCATATTCCTGAATGCATACGGGATTATGGCTCTGTTTATAGTTTTTGGTTATTCCCGTACGAGCGATTAAATGGATACATAGGTAAGCCGCACATATCGGGTGTACGAAATTATAATAAATAAAATTTTAACACAAATCTTTTCATAGGTTCATATCCTAATAGTAATCGGCAGATCGAACCCGAACTTATGCGAATTGTTCTTAAAAATTCGCTTGTGGATTATCATTTTTCATGTTAATGGACGTCTGGTCTCTTAGAGAATTCTCTTAAATTTTTTGCACCAAAGAAAGTTGCTGGCAGCTTAGCTGTAACTAATGAATTTGATAGAGAAGAGTTACAGTATTTCATCTCCCTGAGACATGACACGTCCAATAAAATCTATGGCACTGAATATATACCAGGACGTATGCTAACACCTTCACATGAAAAGGTAAGTATTCCTAAAGAGGTTCAAAAAATATTATGTGAATGGTATGTAACATTATATAATAGAAAAAAGAAAGATGTGAACGCATGTATGGAAGTAACTATGAACCAACATGCATGATTAATAATAGGTAATGAAATATTTGGGTCCAAGATCACTGGACGACATGAAAATAATGCAATTATATTAGCGAAGTGGAAAGCATATAGAGATGAAACAAGTGATATTTATCCTGGGGAGGTACAATATTACTTCGAACATACTTTAACACTTCCAAAAGGACCCAAAACACATCTTCTAGTAGGGACGGTAGGCGCAATACGAATTGAGCCAGGAATTTAGCCAGATTTAATTTAGCCAATTGAGCCTGAAATTTAGCCACGGTGCAATCAGGCGCAATGGCTAAATTCTGGCACAAAGGCTAAATAATGGCGCAATTCTGATTGGCTGGCGCAATTATAAAATTTATTAAATAATTATTTTTAAATTTTTAAAAATAATTAATTTTAGCTTTAATTTCAGATCAATTTTACATAACTAGAAGCGATTTTCTACTATGATATTCCTATGACAGATCGAAAGATCTGGTTCTTAGCTACAAGATGATATATATGTCATTTCTGTAACATTAAAATTGACCAAATTATAGCTATTTTAATACAATATATTAAAATGTTAATATCGGTAAAATTAATTAATAATTTTATCTGATCAACCTTTTGTCACGTGACCAAAATTGCGCCAGCCAATCAGAAATTGCGCCTGAATTTAGCCAGAAAAAATTAATTAGCCTTTGAGCCAAAATTTAGCCGGCGCAATTTAATTAGCCTTTGAGCCAGAATTTAGCCAGAATTTAGCTGGCGCAAAATTAATTAGCCAAAGGCGCAATTATTGAGCCAGCCTTGATATCAATTGAGCCTTCCACCCTTATCTTCTAGCATATGTCAAATGGTATAAAAATGCGCCTTCCTCTAGTATACGATTTAAGTATAAATTTATGGAGCCTGAAGTATCCAATACTGAGTTGTGGAATAGAGAATACTATGAGGAAGGTCAAGATTCAATTATTGCAGTGCATAGAATATATGATCGGACCATTAAGATAAACTATCGGACGGGGAATAAAAATAAGAATAATTATGTTTCAATAATACCATTGAATCAAAGATTTAATGTTTAATTTTAATTTTATTTATTTATTAATTAATAATAAAGAGATTATCTAATACAATGAGCATATCAAACAATAACTAAACTTTAAAGTATATCTGATTTTATGCAAGAAAACTTGAATTTTAAGTATATGCATCTGATAGATAAGCCAAAGGAAAAACCTGAATAAAATTTTTAATAAATCAGGTGTCCAATATATACCCGATATTACTATTTATTATCATGTACCCGATATTGAAGGTAATATCGGGTGCCTGAAATAATAATAATTAATATCGCTGTCATATCGGGTGCATTATAAAATTTACAAAAAAAAACCCTAGATATCGGGTGTATACATGTTCCCAAAATTGATTTTGGATTTTTGAGGTATTTCGACTTTTTGAGATTTATGCAGAATCTATTCTATATATGGAAGTAAAAAAAGTACCCAGTTATATGTATCTTTAATCAAAGAATATATTTGGGTGGTCAAAAAATTTCAGGTTTTAAGTAAAATAATTTCGTCTTCTATGAAAAACTATTTCGACTTTTNGTATACGATTTAAGTATAAATTTATGGAGCCTGAAGTATCCAATACTGAGTTGTGGAATAGAGAATACTATGAGGAAGGTCAAGATTCAATTATTGCAGTGCATAGAATATATGATCGGACCATTAAGATAAACTATCGGACGGGGAATAAAAATAAGAATAATTATGTTTCAATAATACCATTGAATCAAAGATTTAATGTTTAATTTTAATTTTATTTATTTATTAATTAATAATAAAGAGATTATCTAATACAATGAGCATATCAAACAATAACTAAACTTTAAAGTATATCTGATTTTATGCAAGAAAACTTGAATTTTAAGTATATGCATCTGATAGATAAGCCAAAGGAAAAACCTGAATAAAATTTTTAATAAATCAGGTGTCCAATATATACCCGATATTACTATTTATTATCATGTACCCGATATTGAAGGTAATATCGGGTGCCTGAAATAATAATAATTAATATCGCTGTCATATCGGGTGCATTATAAAATTTACAAAAAAAAACCCTAGATATCGGGTGTATACATGTTCCCAAAATTGATTTTGGATTTTTGAGGTATTTCGACTTTTTGAGATTTATGCAGAATCTATTCTATATATGGAAGTAAAAAAAGTACCCAGTTATATGTATCTTTAATCAAAGAATATATTTGGGTGGTCAAAAAATTTCAGGTTTTAAGTAAAATAATTTCGTCTTCTATGAAAAACTATTTCGACTTTTTTCTCCAAAATTGCAATTTCGGGGCCCCAAAATAATTTTGCGTGCAAGTATAATCGGGTGCCCGATATATATAAAAATATTATTCGCACTCGATAGGTACCCGATAGGTATCCAATATTCAAAAATATCAGGTACCCGATAGGTGCCCGATAGCTGCCCGATATTTGGATTTTGACCTGTGCATATGGTCTACCTCTGCTGTAATCATATTTATCAAAATTTGCACCTTGAACATGTGAAGCGTGGAGAATAAATTAAATAAAAAATTTTATATGAAAATTATTTACAAATGAAAAAATTATCTTTAAATACTGCTTGCAAAATTGCTATAAAAAGAGGTGGGTTATGCCTTTCAAATAAATATATTAATGGTAAATCCCATTTGCAATGGAAATGTATCAAAAATCATAAATGGAATGCAACACTTAATAATATAAAATATCAAAATATATGGTGTCCATATTGTGCAGGTAAAATTCGTCAAACTCTTGAAATTGCCAAAATAATTGCAATCAATAAAGGTGGAGAGTGTATTTCAAATAAATATATTAATGGTTCATCTCATTTAAGATGGAAATGTATTAGAGGTCATGAATGGAGTGCAACACTTCAAAGTGTAAAAAATAAAGGTTCGTGGTGTCCCATGTGTGTTGGACGGAATTGATCTATTGAGTATATACAAAATTTGGCACAGAAACTAAATGGAAACTGTCTTTCAGATAGATATAAAGATGCACATTCTAAACTAACATGGAATTGCTCTAAAGGACATATATGGAATGCCACATTTGCTAATATAAAATATCATGGCTCGTGGTGTCCACATTGTAGTAACAAATATACACGTGAAAATTTATGCCGTGAAATTATATCTAAATTTCTTGGAAAGCCATCTAATATTCGCCGACCTAATTTTCTTAAAACATCAAAATATCCCGTAGGATTAGAACTTGATATTTATTACCCAGAATATGGTTTTGCAATCGAAGTACAAGGGTAACAACATGAAAAATACATCGAATTCTTTCACAGAAGCGATCCCAATAATTTTATCAAACAGCAAGCACGAGATCAACTCAAGAAAGAATTGTGTGAAGAAAACTGGATCGTTTTAAGATATGTTTGATATTATGAAGACCCGTATGTAGTTATTCCAGAGCATCTTCGAGAATTGGGTCTTATTGAGTAAGTTAAAACTTCAATTGCTTTGCAGTCTTTATTAATAAAATTGGGAACATCGTTCTCTATTAAAAATATGAGATTGAAATTTCGCTGACCCAAGGTTAGAAATTCACAAAAATAAATGTAGCAGTTTATTAAATATTTTTTTACGACTTCCATATCACATACAGTATATACGTTAAAAAAATCACCCTATTTCTAGAAAAAGTTCTCAATCGGTTGATGATGCCTACCTAAATCTCTGCTCGCTTATTTGATATCATTACAAGCTCACTTTATCTAGCTCCCAAGCTATACCTTAACAAAATGAAAGTGTGGTTAAATGTTATAAAATATCGCGTTTTTTGATCTACCTTTAACTACTTGATAGAAATACCGCCTGATCGAATATCAAGTTATATATGAATGAGTCTTCTGAAATTCTGTACTAAAAATAGTCATTGCTTTTAATGATATCACGCTTTGATTTGTGCGACATTTGTACAATTGAACTCAACTAAAAAATGTTTTCCTCCCGTAACTTTCTTCCATCTCACTTCGTTAACCGTCGAGTGCCAAGTCTTATGTTGAGGAACTCGAGACCTGTCTTATTTCAGTCATCGTTTTCGAGAAATTTTACAAATGTAAAAGATGCCGAGATCAGACGTAAAGTTGAAGATGTGATACAAGAGAATTCCAAAGACGCTGAGAGTGGACATAAAGCTGATGAGATATCGGAAGATTCCAAAATTCCAGAAAAGAAAGTGACATCGCTTGGAGAACTGGTGCAAAAGAAGTTTATTGATATTTCAAAAAAACTAAAAAAACCCAAATCTTCATCTCATACTTCGTCTGCCTTTGGGTGGAAAGATATATGGAATTTCTTACGAAACAACTGGAAGCAACTTATATTAGCAGACATTCTTATCGCTCTTGTCGTGGATAAGGTCAGTGAGTATCGTATCAGTTCGGCTATAGAAAATGGTACTAGGCCTGTGGCAAAAGTGAAGGATGGACAGTTTGTTTCTCGACCTCAAATTTCTGAAACCCTTAAAAAAGTTTTTCAATCAGAGGAAGATCATTCATATTATCATGTCATTTGTGGAGAACGTGGAACCGGCAAGACAACATTGACTAGAATGGAGGCAAAAAATGTTGGAAAAGGCGTCATCTATGTTGATGTTCCTTCTGATTTTGAAAATTTGGGAAAAGCTTTTGGGAAGGCCATTAATTTGTCATTCTTTGAAGACACCTCTATTATATCGCTTCTGGTTCGAAAATTTTTTTCTTCTGCAATGGGTGTAACTGGTGGCGAGTCTGCCATCTCCTCTTATCAATGGAGAAGAGTCATAGAAATTTTTCGACATGCTTCTGAAATGTATAAAGAAAAACATGGAAAACCGCCAGTTATTATTTACGATAATGTTAGCCGACTGGTTCATAAAAATTCAGAAATCCTCGATATTCTTCAAGACGAGGCCAAGGATAATGCAGATGAAAGAACGTATATTGCTGTATTTGTCAGCAGTGAAGGTTCAGTTCCCCGGAGAATGCAATGTAAGTATTTGAGAATTTTTTTTTGCAAAAATTTACAAGCATGTTGATATTTTTATTTCTAGTACGTAGTGCTTGGTCTCGTGCAGAAGATCCAATCGAAATTGGTGATCTCACCGAAGAAGAATCATTTAATTACCTAATCAATAAGCGTAAGATTGATGCTACAGAAGCAGGAAAATTATATGATTTAATTGGTGGACGAATTTTGGAGCTGAAGTCCGCATCAGATAAACTTCTAAAAGGAAAATCCTTTGAAGGTAGAAATAGTTTTGATATTTTACATTATGTGATCTTTTTTTGATCACTTTTTTCATTAATTTTATTTTTGCAGTTGTTAAAAAGAAAATATTTACAAAAACTGAGGATAAATTCAGAAAAGCAAAACTCCTTCGAAAACAAGTTCATTTTAAAGCAGGAAAAAATGTGATCAATGCTTTGTTAAATTCCAAAGAAATAAGCCGTATTGCATTTGAGGAATTTTTCAATCGGGATGAGGAAGCTGAAGAAGTTTTAGAGAAAAATATATTTGCATATCATCCTGAAAGAAATACTGTAACCTTTCAGTCTCGCTCAATAGAAAATTATATTCGAAACAATGCTAGTATGTTTATTAAATAGAATTTATAATTTATATTTTCAAGAGTTTTACAAATAATATATGTACATTTAAAGCTTTTATTGTAATCAAGAGAAAACTTTATTGAACACAATTGCATGACTTGTTACAATATTACATGAATCTAGTTTCTTCCAAACATTGTCTAAGCTCTTTCAATATATAATATAGTATCCCAAATTTATTTTTATCAATTTCAGTATGAAAAACCGTGTAGATCCAATTATTACTGAACCAAAATGTCAATCATGGAATAATTTCATACTACATTTGTATTTATACTGTCCCGGACAATTTATATGTAATAAAATTATAATTACATGTTCACAATCTATACGGAACTTGGTACAAATTTATACTGAGATCTCACCTGGTTTAAATTAACTGTAAATACTGTGAAATAGAATTGGTAATATGTACTACATGGTCCTACCCCTAATAAATCTCGAAGAACGATTCTAACATGACAGGACCACTGAATAGGTGTTTCCCCTTCAAAGATCATACTAATGGAATCATAAGGTCTCTTAGCCTCGATAACTCTATTAAGAACATTATGCCCACCAGTTATTTCAAGTCTTCTATTTATATTATGATGTGCTCTGGACATATTTAACAATTATATGAGATTAAGCTACGGAGTAACTGCCTCTGGCAAGTATATTTAGAGGTATTTTGACCTATTAGATTCGGTTCGATATATATGATTAAAACCAAATTCAATTTTTGTCGATTTAGCATTTCAGTGTGTAAGGGGGTAGAATCAAGACTGGTTCACATCAAAGCCAGATTTTAAAGTCACGAGAAGGTGGGATCCAACTCAAAATTATCTTCTATTTGTCGATATCCTGCCAATTTACTACACTTCGTTTGTTCATGCCATATAATGGTGCTCTTCGAGCTTATCGGCAAAGAAGTATATGCTATTTGCATTTTTTTTGACTTCGAGTGGGCTTGGCCATGAGAAGGCAGGTTATATCGAGCATAGCTCGTGCACAGCATTACCAATATGATTCTCCAGTTCATTAATTCAAACTGATAAGGTTGAGGCTCTAATACCGACTTATACTGACTTATAAACAAGATACATATTTGTTATGATAGCGGAGCTAGTATTTCGATACTTAAAATTTGTTGTAAAAAAGTAAAGAATCTCGAGTTCGGGTATTGGTATTTATATATGTCTTAACACTAACTCCGTTATAGTGGAGCTGATATCTATAATATCTAAATTACTTGTGTAGGATGAAGCCCATTGCTTTGCAATAGATATTATCCACTTATAAACGATTACTTATGACGATTGACAGAGCATATGAAATCAACGAATGATAGTCATGGTAGATTGTGATTATTTCATAAATGGAGAATCTATTTCGGACATAAGTACTAAAACTGGTTCACGTCATACGGAGGACATAGTCCTCTAAATTGTACTGGTAAATAGTTGTGAGATTTTAACATGAGCTGATATCGACAACGAACCATTTTTAACTATGATTATTAACATGTAATTTTCTCGTAATTTATTTATTGTATAATAAGCCCATAGTATACGTGTTGCCCAAATCCCAAATAATTTGGGATTTGGGACGCCAAAATGCACAAATTACTAGTATTTGGGATTTGGGATTTGGGATTTCGGCATTTGGGATTTCGGCATTTGGATTTCGAATTTGGACGGCAGGTATAGTCCATAGGACAACTTAAAAGTCATGACACTTTATGCCTACAGTTTATGATAAATAATAATTTGTGTAACTTGTCATCTTCGCTAAAATAATTAACCTATCATGTGATATATGTCATAGAAGGAATTCAAATGTAATAGAATCTGCATACATCATCCGGTTATGCGATACACCGATTACCAAATTTAATTAACCCCTTTTACACATACATATCTGTATGAAAATTTTCTTATCGCTTTTTTCTCTTGTCAGTCTTTATTTATATTTGTTGCAGAACTAATACAATATGTTGTACCGTTTACATATAGGGATATTGATATACAAATTCGTATAACCAGCTCGAGATATATATATAGTCTTTGTTCTTGTGCATACGCTATCTTTTTTCCTAATCTATTTTTCGGTGCGATATGAAAGAATATAACAAAAAGTGATAAAAGGAAAGTATCGTGAACTTCTTTACCTATATCCAAATAACTCATCATAAAACATATATATATTCTTTGTTCTCGTGCATATACTGACTTTTTCGTGCATATGCCTTAATCCATGGGTNATTTGGGATTTGGGATTTGGGATTTGGGATTTCGGCAAAAAATACTAATTATAATTTGGGATTTGGGATTTGGGATTTGGGATTTGGGATTTCGGCATTTGGGATTTCGGCATTTGGATTTCGAATTTGGACGGCAGGTATAGTCCATAGGACAACTTAAAAGTCATGACACTTTATGCCTACAGTTTATGATAAATAATAATTTGTGTAACTTGTCATCTTCGCTAAAATAATTAACCTATCATGTGATATATGTCATAGAAGGAATTCAAATGTAATAGAATCTGCATACATCATCCGGTTATGCGATACACCGATTACCAAATTTAATTAACCCCTTTTACACATACATATCTGTATGAAAATTTTCTTATCGCTTTTTTCTCTTGTCAGTCTTTATTTATATTTGTTGCAGAACTAATACAATATGTTGTACCGTTTACATATAGGGATATTGATATACAAATTCGTATAACCAGCTCGAGATATATATATAGTCTTTGTTCTTGTGCATACGCTATCTTTTTTCCTAATCTATTTTTCGGTGCGATATGAAAGAATATAACAAAAAGTGATAAAAGGAAAGTATCGTGAACTTCTTTACCTATATCCAAATAACTCATCATAAAACATATATATATTCTTTGTTCTCGTGCATATACTGACTTTTTCGTGCATATGCCTTAATCCATGGGTCGAGATACTAAAAAAGAAATAACGAGACGTGTTAAAAGGAGAGTATAGCGGTGTTGTTGAAAGTTTTATTTGCGTCTTTATTACCCAACAAAGCTAATAGCAAAGCTAGTGTTTCTAACACATATTTTTCTTATCACAAATTAACACGTAAAATGTCTACTGAATTATATAACAAATTTACGAATTTTTGATGACTGCTGAAGACAAGAAAATAAATGCGATATCAATTGTTTATCTGGGGATGAAAGAAGATCGTTGAATCACACAAAGTGAATTAAGAGCAGTTGTAGACCGAGCTGTAGCTTCTGCTAGTAATGTGTATATGGATAGTTCAGAACTACAATTAAGAATTTTCCGAATTTTACCTCAGGTTAGTTTATTATATAAAAAGATTTTCAGATAATACTTATATGATGATATTGTGTAATTAATTCATTCATAACACGAATGCCGAATAAACAAGTTATAAAAGTAATTTGTTAGTTTGTATTTTTCTCATCCATTTACCAGTCCCCGATAATACTTATATATAATAAAGGGGTGTATAAGCTATAGACTGTTACGCAGTAATGTAGTTCACTCTACTAACCTATTATATGTTAAGGTTATTGCACGGCTGAGGGTTGAATCAAAAATATAAGTTATTATGTAGCTAATCAATATTACACAAAGTTACATTAGCGTGATGGCCACACAAAGATGTTAATTTTGCATATGCACTGATAATCCGCGTTATTTTTATGATGAAAATTCTATGTATTTTTGAAATTTAACGTATTATTTATTTTTCAGTTTGATAATGTCTTTGAAGGGGTTTATGGTGTTTACGATATGGGGGCAATCAAAACAGATAAAGAACAGCCACTTACTTCAGATCAAATCAAAAAGAATATAATTGAAGTAAAAAGAAAACTCGGAAAAGATTATTTGCCCCTTTATCAACATTTATATTCTGGTGTAGAAGAAATTTCAGTTCAAGAATTGACCTGGAAAGATCCTTTAGCTAATCAAATTATTAGAGACGATTCGGATCTTATTCAGGAATTACCGGGAAATTTAAAAAAGGCATTTATGATATTTATTGCAAATTAGATCCGAAGGGTATTACTATGTGGCATGGGACAAGCCCTATCAGACTTAATCTATGTATATAATATATTAGCAAAGATTGCAATACTAATATTTGATTATATATGTTGAAAACGTTATGCTCTATATATTAGAAACCAGTAAGATCGATGAAACCTGTTCCTATACCAAGAATCGAAGATATGTGTAAAAGGTTTGTATCCAATTTTTTATCTGAAAATTTATCAAGTTTACCATATGACTTATCACACGCAAAAGACTGGAAAGAGAGTGATGATAAACTTGAAGAAGTTACGTTAAAAATTTTGGAAACCTTAAGATATGTTTGGTGTAATCCGGCTTTTCGTTCTGAGTTCGTTGGTACAATGAATGAAGGCACTTATGTAAATAATATAATTGTATCATTAATTAATGCCTGCTTATTTAATAATCAATTTGGAGAGTCAGCGTTTATTACTACGTAAGTTTTATATATGTGTCTTGGTGTGAACCAGCTTCCAACTGACACTAACTTCGTTATCATTTTGGTGAGATTGATAAGAAATGCATTCTATATATTGTTAGTTTATACTAAAGATGGTTCATTTATATTTTTAGTTTCGAACGGCAGAGTGTAGCAAGTGCTGATAGAAGAGGGGATGGAAAAGTAGGAAGACGGCCTGATATTATGTTTATAAGCAAGGAAGACGATAAATATTATGAATTAATGTATGCGGAGTGTTCCAGGATCATCTGTACTAAACAGAAGGAAGAGGATGATGATATAAAATTATGGCGTGAATGTAACGATGGATTATTCTGGACGCAAAAAAGTCGTAGGTTGGAAAAAGAACAATTTGGCATTATCGGGATCCAAGTAGCTGGATGCAGGTTGAGTTTGAATGTTCTTATAAGAGACGAGCTTGAAATTCATCAATATTATAAAATACATGAAACAGAGATCCCTATTCGATATTCCAACGATCCTTCCATTTTAGCCGATTTTATATATACTTTATTATTATTCCGCAATACATTAATAGTTAATATGTCTCTGTTACACAGTGTACATGATCGCAGGTCAAATAGAAATTTAGATAGTTCGACAGTAACATCCCCTCCTCCAAATTCCTGATTAGATAGATTTTACCATGTATTTTATCTGTATTTTTATCATCATATATTTATCAATAAAGATTTTCGATTACAGTGTATCATGTGTTATTTTTTGTGTAATGTATGTGTAATTTTCCAGAATAATTTTTTCGTGGATTTTATTTAAATATATTTGTATCTTATACAAAACAATGGAAAATACCAAATCCGAACTAGATCTATTGAAACAAGAGAATGCCAGCCTTTTGACTAGAATCACGGAATTGGAACAAACTGTGAAAGAGAAAGATGAGCTTATGACTAGAATTGTGGAATTGGAGCGATATAAAATGGATACCGTGAATCTTAAAACTAAAAATATTGAGCTTAAAGATAGAATCACAAAATTGGAACAAAAATAGACCCAAAGTATTACTAACGAACAAGATGAGTCTTTTATCTTATTACTTTTCTCGGGTCAAACTGATGAGATAAAAGATATTAATTTCGATCCTATACCTGAACTAGAACATAGCTCAATGCAATCTGAAGAGACAAAGTCTCGAGTCTCCGACTCATCTTTAACAGATCCTGAAGCGTCTATTACTTCTTTGCCACAAGATATTATTGATAAGGATACAGCTAAGACCTTAGATTTTGTAGAAATGGTATATAAGGAACGGGTCAGTAAAGATATAATGGAGAGGATTAGGGAAAAGAAACTTCGGGATCAAGACTTATCTTCGGATAGAGACGTAGTCCCATTGCAAGGCAATAATAATTCATCATGTGATATAAAAACCGTTTTCCAGGGAAACGATCAACAAAAAATCGATAACTTATCTTTGGATAGAGATGTAGTCCCATTGCAAGGCAATAATGATTCATCATGTGGTATAAAAAACATTTCCCAGGGAAACGGGCAGCAAAAAACAACTACAAATACTTCTTTACCAGTGGAGAATTTTGACGATTCTGATGAAATTGAGCTTACTAAAAATTAAAATATAGAATTAGATTTAATACAAGATTTACGGAATGGTATACTTATTGTTACACCTGATCCTATAGAAACATCTCCCGAAGACATCGTGAGTAATGAAAAATCATCATCTTGCCACTCATCAGGAAATTTTAAAAGGCGAAAATTTCCGGAAAATTTTCACTTCGAAAATTTTTCGCAATTTTTCGCAAAAATTTGCGGAAATTTGCGAAATTTTTCGAAAAGTTTCGAAGTGAAAATTTCCGGAAGATTTTCGCATAAAATTTTCGAAAATTTCCACTTCAAAAAATTTTCGAAAAACTTGCGAAAATTTCCGTAAATTTTCGCGAAAATTTGCGGAAATTTTTGGTCAAATAAAAAATGTTTTTTATTTTGTAACACAAAATGATCTTGTTTATTTACTAAATGAATGATCTTGTTTCGAACTCTTTCAAAAATTATTATTCTCATGAAATTTTAGGACAAAAATTTTCAAGTAAGTATGTTGGTTTTTGACGAGGTTGGGGTCGTCCGAAACTTCTTGAGTCCCTTTGGTTATGTTAAACTGATGGATTAGGGTAGAGTTCCTATAAGAAAAGTTCTCGACGTTCCCTTTTCTTGATTAACACAACTCTTATACTACGATGCGTTGCCTTTTCCGTGGTTTTTTTCTGCGTGACAGGTAGTAGTTCGGCAGGTTATGTTCATAACTTTGCTGTTCTTTACCTTTTCCGTGGTTTTTCGGAGTTTCAGGTAGTCGTTCAGCAGGTTATTCATAACCTTGCTGTCTAGAAGTAGGATACTCTCGGACGCTAATATGCTTACTTAAAAACAGTGCACAGTTTATTCAATACTGTTTCTAACATCTTTTTTCTTTTCTTTTTCATTAGTATCGATTCGGAATTTTCTAAAGATTTTCGATGAATTTTATTTTCTATTTTTTTTTCAAATATTCAAATTAGATTAATTCTTTAGTTTTTTTCGATCACTTTTAAATTAATTGTTATTTTTCGCAATATTTCATAAAAATCTTTATTATGTAAAAAAATATAATAAACTAATATATATATACTAGTCATCAGTAAATTTCCGAATAATAATTTCGGTATAATAATCTACTTATTTTCGTTTACAAGTGAAGTTACAAATGCTTACAATATTAATCGATAAAGGATATTTTATGGCATCCATTTTTTGAGTTATTAGATTAGTTTTTATTATTTTTATTATTTTCGCAATATTTCATAAAATCTTATGTAAAAAAAAAATTATAATAAACCAATGCGTTCTTTATTATGTAAAAATATAATTAACTGATAATATATAATAAACTGATAATAAAATGTAATATAATAAAAAAAATATATATTTTTGAATTTTTTTAATGTTTCAGATCTTTTCGAAATCTATTCCCATTCATTTCTTTCTTCTCTTTCACTTCTTCTTTCTTCACTTCTTCGTTCTACGCTTCTTCTTTCTACGCTTCTTCCTACGCTTCTTCTTTCTCCGCTTCTTCTT
>PQFF01000063.1:654006-672332 GCA_003547095.1 Diversispora epigaea | reverse complement strand
AAAATGTAGCCCTCTGCGTTGCAGGTGTCCCCAAAAGATACATAAATACCGCTGGGTTCGGGGCTTGGGGAAATGTAGATTTCTTCAAACTGCAAAGTATTTCGTTTATTTTATTCATTTAAAGTATTCAATCTGCTTCGAGCTCGGCGTTGATTGATATCTTATTACATTAAAAGCATTAAACTGTAAAACTCTAACTTGTAATTACAAGGGGTACTGCGATTTTTCCTTAATTGGAAATCGCCCAGAAAGGAAATACTGCGGTATTTCCAAATTGGAATCGCCCAAAAAGGAAATTCGCCCAAAGCGGATTCAATTTATCCTTTTTTGGAAATCACATGTTTGTGATCGACACTAACCCTAGAAATATTTTGAGTGTCGATCTCAAAGTCACGTTGACCAATTATAGGTCAGCACGTGAATGTCACACTTGGTTAGGCACGTGTAAGCTATGCCGATGTCGATCCTCACGTGAGAAAGTGATCGTCATGACTCACATGTTTAATGTAGATCAACTGCTGCAGAATTTCCTTTTTCGGAAAATTGTTTTTCCAGATCCGGAATTCACGGAACCCTAAGGTTCCAGGCTTGTTTTACAAAAAAGGAAATATTTAATTTATTAACTTTCCAATTGTTGATTAGTAATCTGATTACTAATTACTATACTTGAGTTGTACCGATATTATTAATATAAGTTAATTTCGGGATTTACACCAATTCGTCTCCTTGTTTAAAGAGGAGACGATGATTTTACATGTGTTTCGCGCCTGTTTTCTTAATTTGGTGAACAGGAACATGTGTTATCAATGAAATAATGAGAAGATAATGAATCGATTGGTGTTTAAAACTTTTGAGTCACCAATATGTTTCCCTTTTAAGTTGTTTATTCAATGTATGTCGCTTTTTAATGATAGATTATCTCAGATACGTTGTCGTGTCTGGCTTTTCATGCGCAAAGTCCTTAATTGTGTCTTCTCACGTGTGAGGGTCATTCAAAACGTATAAAATACGCTGGGTTTGAGGCTTGTTGGAATGTAGATTCTCTTCAAACTTTCGAGTATTTTGTTTAAAAAACTTAAAACATTTTTTAATCAATCTGCCTCGAGCTCGATGCCAATTGATATCTCTATTTCATCAAAAGCAAATAACTCATATTTTAACCCTAACCAAATTTATTTACTAGATTTTAAATATTTCTTTCTGATTTCTATTAGAATTTTGACCAAGTTTACTTATCATTTTCTTTTCGAATTTTGAATAAATTTATTTACCAGATTTTAACCAATTCTTGGATATTTCTTTCTGATTTCATCAGAATTTTGATCAAGTTTATTTACTGGATTTTGAATATTTGTTTCTAATTTTTATCAAAATTTTGAATAAATTTACTTACCAAATTTTGAACAATTCTTGAATATTTCTTTCTGATTTCTATTGAAATTTTGACCAAGTTTACTTATTATTTTCTTTCTGAATTTTGAATATTTCTTTCTGATTTCTATTGGAATTTTGACCAAGTTTACTTACCGTTTTCTTTCCAAATTTTAAATATTTCTTTCTGATTTCAATTGAAATTTTGACCAAGTTTACTTACCGTTTTCTTTCCAAATTTTGAATATTTCTTTTTGATTTCTATTAGAATTTTGAATAAATTTACTTACCATTTTCTTTCCAAATTTTGAATATTTCTTTCTGATTACTATCAATTTTGAATAAATTTACTTACCATTTTCTTTCCGATTGTTGAATATTTCTTTCTGATTTCTATCAGAATTTTTATTACCGAATTTTTGCCAATTGGCATAACAATTGGCAAAAAAAAAAAAGAAAAATTTTGGCCAACTTTCAATTATATTTCAGCTGAAAATTGCACAGCCGAATTTTAATCAAATTGGATCATTTCGACTAGTGTTATGAAGTAAAATTTTAACTTTAAATAAGAGCAAAATAAATAATAATTTTTTTTAAATTTGTAAAACTTGTTTTTACTAATTAACATCAAAAACATTACTAAATAACTTCAAAGTTGAGAATGAATCACATCTACTACAAAATTCTTACACCCATTACTTTAAAATTAATCAAATAATAAATTTTTAAAATTTATACAATAATTTTTTGAAATTTTAAAATATAAACAGTTATTATTTAGTTAAATTTAAAGTAATGGGCATGAAAACTTTACGGTGAATGTGATTCATTCTAAACTTTAAGGTTATTTAGTAACATTTTTGATCTTTAATTAGTAAATAAAAGACTTATATATGTAGCAATTATTTTCAAAATTTTAAAATAAAAAAATTCAACAAAAGTATTTTATTTTTTATTTTTTTTTGTACATATGATATTTTTATTAAATTTTAAAATTTTAAATAAAAATATATAATTATTATCTATAAAAATTACAAAAATAATTGGTCAATATTTAAAGAAATTATTAAAGGATTTACATTAATTTTTATAAAAAGCGAGCAAATTTGCCTGCAAAACAGTTTAAGGGATAACATTTATGACCCGGATCAAAAAATTATAACCCTTGACTTCGAGTTTATAGAATTGCATGATCCTAACCTGTCCCTGACCCTGGGTTTAGGTCGGGTCCACAGATTAGACTCAACTTCTTAAGAGCACTAGCTATCATTAGTCAAAAAGAAATATTAAAGAGTATCTAATTAATTTCAGCATATTTTTATAATTTCAATAAGAAATTATCACCAATTGAACAATTTACTTCACTTCAAGAGTGTTATATTAATGGTTGTATATTTAATAAATTGGATTGTTTATCCTTGGCTTCATCATTTATACAATTAAGTATTTTTCATTATTTTATTTAATTTGGTCAGACTAATAACCTTTGCAAATATTATGTTTATTATGATAAAATGAAGGTTAATGAAGGTTATCAATATCAATAATATCAGGAAATTATTTTATTCATAATATTCATGTAAATCACATGTAAACTGCATGTAAACCACAAATAATATATTACACGCAATATATATATATATTATATGTAGTATACATGCAGGGTGGTGTAAACCACATGTAAACTGCATGTATCTATATGTGGTAAACATGCAATTTACATGTGGTTTACACTACCCTGCATGTAAACTATGTATAATATGCGTGTAATATATTATATGTAATTTATATGTAGTTTACATGTAGTTTATATGCGGTTTATTTGAATACTATAAATAAAATAATTTCCTGATGCAACCTTCACAGTATTATATTTTATTAATAAAAATGAAGGAGTTTGGTACCAATAACCTTTGTAAATATTACGTTTATATTGAAGGTATTCAAAAGTTATCAAAGTGAAATACTTTGAAAGCTTATGTTTAAAAAAATTTACTGATGATTAGTCTTAGTTTATTTTCAACAATTCCATTTGGTATATTTTTAATTTTAAATTACTGTACAAAGATTAAAAAATTAACTCTATATAATTTAAGTCCTGAACAAGTAATAGCCATATTTAATGATAATTTTAAGGAATTAAGAGAATTTTCATTTGATTGTAAAGAAGAATTTGATACTGATAAATTACTATATCAAATGGCTGAATATATATTAGAATCACTTGAAACTATTGAAATAATAATTTGTAAAAATCAATGGATATTCAACACCAATAGTTTAAGAAAATTTATTGAAAGATGGTATTGTAAAATGATCCAAATCTAAAATGTTTATATGGTACAGAAAGTCTAAAGACATCAAATTATTTAAGTAATTTTTAAAATGTTACTACTTCCTTATATGGACCTTAAATATAAAAAAGAATACGTACTTTAATAGCTTTTAGTAAGTACTATCAAAGTACGTATTTTGTTTTAAAATTTTATATATTTTTTATCGAGGAGATATGATTTAAATAACATATATTTTAAAAAATTTCAGTATTAATATAAAAAAAATAATAATTTTTTATAAAAAAATTTTTTTAATATAAAAAAATAATAAAATCTGACCAATCATATTCAATGTTATAATAAATTATCTGCAAAATTTTCAGCACCTTGATGTCTTTAGACTTTCTGCACCATAATAACTTTAAATATTTCATAATTAACAATTAAAAAATAATACAAGTTTTCTATTATCTAAAGTAAAATTAAAACCAGAACTATACATGGAAAATTATACCAAAAATATAGAACACAATTTCCTTGAACACTTTTGTGAATATTTGAAATTGGAGTTCTTGAATTTTTGCCTAAATATTAGAATTTCACAAAGTCAGATCGGATCAGATTTTATCAATATTGAATCGGATCTGATATTTAATTCTTAATCCAGATCTGGATTCGTCATATATGGATCTAACTTTTTAGAATCTGAATTCATAAAAATATTTGAATATTTTTTTTTGTATTTGAATATTTTTTCAAATATTTTTTTGCGAATTTGAATATTTTTTTATAGATTTTAAATTTATAAAAAGTTATTAATTACTTTATTAATTTTTAAATCTTATATAACCTATACATATAATAATAATTCATTTTTCAATTCATGGGGACCGTTAAACACTGGTCGAAAATTTATAAAACCTACACCTATCAGGTACCAGATAGGCATAGGTTTTATAAATTTTTGACCAGTGAAAGCCAGGTGTTATCACATGATAAGACGATCATCGCCTGCCCGGAAACTGAAACTATCATATGACATATATGACATTTTGGCCAATCAGATTGCATAAAAATACTTGCAAAAAAATAAAAAAAAAGTACAAAAATAATTTTTATTTGCTTTGTCACAATATTTTATTATTTGTAAAGTTTATTTTATATTTTCGAAATCAATTATTTTTTTTTTAAAATAAGATCTAAACAAGTTCCATAAATTCACTTTTTTCCTTTTTATTACCATTCTCTTCGATATTTCAATATTCATTGTGTGTTCTTTCCATTAATTCACTTACGGTTAGTTTTCTATTTTCTGCCGCTTTATTAATTTCATCTATTTTACATATTTCAAAACTTACTAACTTCCAATGCTCATAAATTTTGAATCTGCTCTCATCAAACATTTGTTGAAATCAGTTCCAAGCGTCAATTGTTAGCAATTTCCTGAGACCATATAGTTGTTCGTGAAAAATATGTTTACAAGGAAACATATATTTGTGAAAAAAAGTACAGTGACACTTGAGTGATGTTAAACCAGGTAATTCTTTTCCTTTTTCTATTCTATCATTAACAAATAAAATTTTATTAACTATTAATTTTTGAATTGGAAGAGGGAATTTATGAATCTCTTTTAAAATATCATTATCAACGCCAGTAACTGAAATTTTTTTAACACGAAATTCGAACACAACATAATCTGAATCTGAATACCTTTTCAAATCAAGTGCAATGATCTTGTTACATGCACCAATTAAACCATGTTGAGAGGAGGTTATTTTTTTTAGTTCACTATGATACGATTCCAAAGCATTGGTTGATGTTACTTGCAAAAGTAATGGGAATGCTGGTGAGCCCAAAGGGCCCATTGATGAATATTTTTCAAATAGTATCTTGAGATATACTGTTTAATAGGAAGGAGGGCGCAATCATTAATTGATTCTTGAACAAGCATCTCACAACAAATTTTCGTTCGTTTATGCATACATCAGGAAATTTTTTATGTCAGAGGTTATTGTAATAATTTCGTTTTCAAAGGTTATTGAAGGTTATCGAACTAATAACCTTTGCAAATATTACGTTTATTATGATAAAGTGAAGGTTATTGAAGGTTATCGATATCAATAACCTCCGGAGTATTACGTTTTATTAATAAAAATGAAGGTTTTCGGTACCAATAACCTTCATAAATATTATGTTTATATTGGAGGTATTTGAAAGTTATTGGAGTGAAGGACTTCGAAGGCTTACATTTAAAAAAATTTACTGATGTAATGGCCACCATTCATCATCAAACTCTTTCATCAGCACTTCGAATAGTTGTTGAACGTTAAANATGATACGATTCCAAAGCATTGGTTGATGTTACTTGCAAAAGTAATGGGAATGCTGGTGAGCCCAAAGGGCCCATTGATGAATATTTTTCAAATAGTATCTTGAGATATACTGTTTAATAGGAAGGAGGGCGCAATCATTAATTGATTCTTGAACAAGCATCTCACAACAAATTTTCGTTCGTTTATGCATACATCAGGAAATTTTTTATGTCAGAGGTTATTGTAATAATTTCGTTTTCAAAGGTTATTGAAGGTTATCGAACTAATAACCTTTGCAAATATTACGTTTATTATGATAAAGTGAAGGTTATTGAAGGTTATCGATATCAATAACCTCCGGAGTATTACGTTTTATTAATAAAAATGAAGGTTTTCGGTACCAATAACCTTCATAAATATTATGTTTATATTGGAGGTATTTGAAAGTTATTGGAGTGAAGGACTTCGAAGGCTTACATTTAAAAAAATTTACTGATGTAATGGCCACCATTCATCATCAAACTCTTTCATCAGCACTTCGAATAGTTGTTGAACGTTAAAAAGTAATGTGCATTTTTGATCAGTAGTAAGGTTTGTAGTTGGCTCAGGAAATAGTTGCAGAAAAGCATATGTAGGAAGTATTTGTTGTGAAAAATCTTGAGAAAAGTTTTCTTTGTCAAAAATACTTATAATTTTTTTTAAGTATTTTAAAAAAAAATATTCAGAACCACTGTTAAACTGGGACGCAATAAAGTTGACCAACTGAAGTAACAATGAATAAATGGAGATGAGAGAGAAGATAAATGGAGATGAAAATAGAGGAAAGTATTAAAAGGAGGTGTGGATGGTTGTGAGCGCGATTGTTTTTTTTTTTTTACTTTTTTTTATTTTTTTGTGAGAAGTATTTTTACGCAATATGATTGGCCGAAATGCCATATATATTATATAATAGTTTCAGTTTCCAGGCAGGCGATAATCTTCTTATCATGTGATAGCACCTGGCTTTAATGGTCCCCCAATTCACTATGATCTTAAACACATACAAGCTCTTACAATTTTACTTGCTAACCGATTTCTATTATCTGTNTTTGTAGTTGGCTCAGGAAATAGTTGCAGAAAAGCATATGTAGGAAGTATTTGTTGTGAAAAATCTTGAGAAAAGTTTTCTTTGTCAAAAATACTTATAATTTTTTTTAAGTATTTTAAAAAAAAATATTCAGAACCACTGTTAAACTGGGACGCAATAAAGTTGACCAACTGAAGTAACAATGAATAAATGGAGATGAGAGAGAAGATAAATGGAGATGAAAATAGAGGAAAGTATTAAAAGGAGGTGTGGATGGTTGTGAGCGCGATTGTTTTTTTTTTTTTACTTTTTTTTATTTTTTTGTGAGAAGTATTTTTACGCAATATGATTGGCCGAAATGCCATATATATTATATAATAGTTTCAGTTTCCAGGCAGGCGATAATCTTCTTATCATGTGATAGCACCTGGCTTTAATGGTCCCCCAATTCACTATGATCTTAAACACATACAAGCTCTTACAATTTTACTTGCTAACCGATTTCTATTATCTGTAATTAAATTTTTGTAATTGAAAAACATTCCTCTAATAATACACTAATTGCTGATATTAACAAATAATCATTAGCTATTTTAGAAAGATGAAGGAATTGATTCATATTACTTTTTCACCATTCAAGAGAATTTACTGTTTCAACAACAATAGGTAAAGAAAGATATACTTGAAGTTCATCTAATTTTTCTGTATGACACTTTTTGAATAAATGGCCTATAATAGAATTTTTTTGTTCAAAAGATTTATTTTCATTTGAAAACTCATGTAAAGTAGGTGCATAAAATGTATTGCAAATTGAAGAAATTCTAAAAAAGTCAATAATTTTATCATAAATAATATAACAAATTAAAATAATAAAAATACTAACCTTTGATTAATTTCATCTATTTCATCATGGCTCCATTCATTTTCTTCATAATATAACATTTTAAATCTTGGATCTAAAATAGTTGTAATAAGATAAGTTTCATTCACTGGTTAAAAATTTATAAAACCTACACTTATCAGGTACCAGATAGATGTAGTATTCGTGCATAATATCATACACTTATCGAGTACCTGATATATGTAAAAAAACATTTTTAACACCTATCGGGTACCCGTTATGTATACAATATTATGCACGAATACTACACCTATACCTATCTGGTACCTGATAGGTGTAGGTTTTATAAATTTTCAACCAGTGATTAATTTTATTATAATACTCTAACAATTTTTCTTTGCATTTTTCTGCTCCTTCTTTAATTGTAATGACATTTTCTGAATTTATAATATCTTTTATATGATCTATAAAACTATTATAAAGAGGTATTGTAGTGGAAAGTGTAGGATATGTGCTACTTGACATTATAGTTGTAATTTCTTTAAATAGAAGAAGAAAATCCATTATTTTTTCAAGTTGATGCCATTGATCATCAGTAAGTACAAGGTATCTAAGATCTTTATCTGAAAGAGCTATTGAATCTATAGCCTAAATAAAAAATTAAAATTATTAAAAATATTAATAAAATATTAACTGTTTTCATTTTTAATGCTACTGAAATCATTTCACATGTTGAATTCTATCAAGTTGCTACATTTAAAATTGATTTCAAATTATTAATTTCATGAAATTTACAAAAATGACTTAATTTTTCATGTCTCTGAGGAAATGCACGAATTTAGTTATGAGATCTCTAAGCTATATGATATATTACAACAAAGTTAAATATTATAAAGTTATGCTTAATTTAAAATTGTCAATATTAAAAACAATTGTTAACAAAATACCTGACTCAATTCATTTTTTAAACAAGTCAAAGCACTTTGAACACTCAAATTAATAACATATGCAAAACATCTGAAATGGTTTTTTGTTTTACAAAAAGAAATTTCATGTTCTTTTGCCCAATTATCCAAAGAATGAATAAATGTATTGTTGTTAGAAGCATTATCTGTAGTAACTCCTAATAACTGTGATACAAAATTACACATTAATATATACTTTAGAATTAATAAAAATAAAAAATATTTTTACCTTTGTCTGAATTGATAAGTTTTCTAAACCTGACACAAATGAATCTTTTATATTAATGCCTGTATGTGAACCAAAAATTTGTACAAAATCTACTATAATATTTTGAAGTTGCCATTTACTATCAATAAAATGTGCAGTAATAGATAAAAAAGATTTCATTGAAGCAGAAGTCCAGATGTCTGTTGTGAATGAGATTTTACTATGCAATTCTTGAAGAACTGTTTGCATTTTAGTTGCATTTGTTGCATATAATTCCATAATATCTCTTTTTATTGTATCAGCAGAAGGNTATATGTTATATTACAACAAAATTAAATATTATAAAGTTATGCTTAATTCAAAATTGTCAATATTAAAAACAATTGTTAACAAAATACCTGACTCAATTCATTTTTTAAACAAGTCAAAGCACTTTGAACACTCAAATTAATAACATATGCAAAACATCTGAAATGGTTTTTTGTTTTACAAAAAGAAATTTCATGTTCTTTTGCCCAATTATCCAAAGAATGAATAAATGTATTGTTGTTAGAAGCATTATCTGTAGTAACTCCTAATAACTGTGATACAAAATTACACATTAATATATACTTTAGAATTAATAAAAATAAAAAATATTTTTACCTTTGTCTGAATTGATAAGTTTTCTAAACCTGACACAAATGAATCTTTTATATTAATGCCTGTATGTGAACCAAAAATTTGTACAAAATCTACTATAATATTTTGAAGTTGCCATTTACTATCAATAAAATGTGCAGTAATAGATAAAAAAGATTTTATTGAAGCAGAAGTCCGGATGTCTGTTGTGAATGAGATTTTACTAGGCAATTCTTGAAGAACTGTTTGCATTTGTTGCATATAATTCCATAATATCTCTTTTTATTGTATCAGCAGAAGGAATTTTTGCATTAAGATAAAGTAAATGTACAAAGTTAATAAAGTCTCTTCTTCAACAATAGTAAATAGATGTTGTTTAATAACAATCCACTTGACAAGCTTATTTCTCATTTCTTCTTGATTAAATTTCCACTTATGATAAAATGTATTATTAATAATTTATGAAAATGATAAAATAAATAAATAAAAAACAATATATCTACCTTTGGTTGACTAAACATTTTATCAATAGTTGTAACTTGTTTTGAAATTCCTGCTTGTATTGCTTGCATAGGATGTTTTTTCTTTAAATGTTTCAATAGATTTGATGTGCTACCTCCAGAACACACATATGAGTAACCACAATATTTGCATACTGCATTTTTGCTTTTTTTAAAACCACTTGCTTTTTTGAAATGATCTCAAACTTGACTACTTGTTTGAATTGAATTTGATTCTTTTTGAGATTTTCAATAACTCTATTTTCTGATTGATTATCTTTTTGGTTATCATTATTGTCATTATTATCACCATTATAACTATAATTATTTTCATTATTAAAATTATCATCATTATCATTATCATTATTGAAATTATCATTATTATTATTATTAAAATTATCATCATTATCATTATTAAAATCATCATCATTATCATTATTAAAATTATTATCATTATCATATTGACCTTCTTGCTGGCTTGTAATAGTTTGTAATTCTTCACAATCCATTTTTAAAATCTAAAAATATATTTAATTAGTAACTTCAATAAAAACTTTCAACATAAATATAAAGTCTTAATTACCAATCATGTGCAAATTTGTAATATAAAAAATCAATTAAAAAAAATGAACAAAAAGGTAACTATTTTTAATAAGAATCGTTAAAAATAGGATTGATTATCAAATTATCAATCTCAGATTTGTTAGATCATTGGATCCAAGCTATTTTTGGATTTTTTCCTTCAGATTAATGAATCAACTCAAATCTTTTTTTATGTCAATCCGAATCCTTTTCGGATTTCATTTTTTTGGATTCGATCTGATCCATGAATTGAACCTTAAGATCTGATCCAGATCCATAACAGTATGATCTACAGATCAATCCAGATTCAGATATTTTTTGCGGAACCCTATAAAATATTGAATTCATTTTGTGATGAGAAATAAAGCTAACAGTTTTTTTTTTGTCCACTTTAACTAGTATTAGCATTCCAAGTCAAAGTATTGTATCCTCTGAAAATTTCATCTGTTTCTTTAACTTTTATAATCATGACATATTACGTAGCATGATTGTAACATGTATCTCAAAAAGTTTGAGATGCAGGTGCAAATCCACTTAAAATTAGCTAAAATTCTTATGGAGAGTCTGTTAAAGAATAAGTTCTCTATTTCTGATCAATCCAAGAGGAAACTCCATACTCATACAGAATAATGGAAGAAAGTGGTTTTGTTTTTTCTGTTGTACAAGCAGACAATTTTGGAACTAAAATTATTCTTGATGGTAAAATTATTGATTTCACTGATGCCATAAATCACTGATTTAAATATTACCAAAATTTTTTATCTCATAAGGTTTTTATTGAATATATTTTTATTAGTATTTTATTAAATTTATTTCATCAAAGGATAATGATGAATTCCAGATTCATGTTTTAAAATCAAATCATAAGTATAATCACCTTTAATTCTTAATGTTGTTGATTTACATTCTTACTTCTTCATTAACATAATTCTTGCAACTTTGAAATTGATAAAAAACAAATTAAAATTAAAATTAACATTAAAATAAATTAAATTAATGTAAATTATTAAAACTATTCTCAATACCACAATTTCATATAACTTTTCTGCCAATGCAGTCAATTTCTCCAGAACTTGAATAATGCCATTAGTATGTTTACAAGGTCTATATTTTTGAAGGTCCTGAAAAATTTCAAAAATAAATGCCTTAAAAAATATTCCTGATGTTTGATGGCATTGCATCTACACCATTCTTTAAAAAAATTAAAATCAATTTGATTAACACTAGACAATTAAATAATTTTCTTTAAAAAAAAAAAAACTACAACCAATAGCTTATTTAAAATCTACACCTTTCTGGTATCCAAATCATCTGATAAAAAATAATTAGTATTGATATAAAAATTTTTTTAAAAAATATTTATATAATTATATACTGTAGTTGGGCTGTTGTCCATATTGTTGTAGGAGTACTATAAACAGGATAATTTTTCAGAAACTGTAATTGGTCTTTTTTAATAATATTTGATTTTGGTGTTAATAATGCTGTTGTTGAATAATTTGTGTTGTTGACATTTATTGTCTTGTTGCTGTTGGTGATTTATTTCTTGTGGTTATTTTGGTGATTTGTTTGCAGTGCTTGTTTTGATTATTTTCTCATCATGGTTTTTCTTGTTTGTTNATATTTTTATTAGTATTTTATTAAATTTATTTCATCAAAGGATAATGATGAATTCCAGATTCATGTTTTAAAATCAAATCATAAGTATAATCACCTTTAATTCTTAATGTTGTTGATTTACATTCTTACTTCTTCATTAACATAATTCTTGCAACTTTGAAATTGATAAAAAACAAATTAAAATTAAAATTAACATTAAAATAAATTAAATTAATGTAAATTATTAAAACTATTCTCAATACCACAATTTCATATAACTTTTCTGCCAATGCAGTCAATTTCTCCAGAACTTGAATAATGCCATTAGTATGTTTACAAGGTCTATATTTTTGAAGGTCCTGAAAAATTTCAAAAATAAATGCCTTAAAAAATATTCCTGATGTTTGATGGCATTGCATCTACACCATTCTTTAAAAAAATTAAAATCAATTTGATTAACACTAGACAATTAAATAATTTTCTTTAAAAAAAAAAAAACTACAACCAATAGCTTATTTAAAATCTACACCTTTCTGGTATCCAAATCATCTGATAAAAAATAATTAGTATTGATATAAAAATTTTTTTAAAAAATATTTATATAATTATATACTGTAGTTGGGCTGTTGTCCATATTGTTGTAGGAGTACTATAAACAGGATAATTTTTCAGAAACTGTAATTGGTCTTTTTTAATAATATTTGATTTTGGTGTTAATAATGCTGTTGTTGAATAATTTGTGTTGTTGACATTTATTGTCTTGTTGCTGTTGGTGATTTATTTCTTGTGGTTATTTTGGTGATTTGTTTGCAGTGCTTGTTTTGATTATTTTCTCATCATGGTTTTTCTTGTTTGTTTGTTGTTGTTGTTAGTACATTTTTAGGTTGAGTTTGGTTGCTTTTGTGTGAATATAATGTTAGTTTTGTCTGTATTCTTGGTGTTGAACATGTTGTTTCAAACAAATCATTATGATTATTTTTTATAAAATTTGATTTCTAAAATGATAAATTGGATACTGCTAAAATACCTAAATTGAAATACAATAACAAATTTTTTATTATTTTTATGTCTTTGTTATTACAATTATTTAATTTTTCCTTCCATTAATTTTAGTATTTTTGATTATATTCAGTTTTTTTTTGTCAATGCCATTTTCTTTTTTCCATTTTAAAAATCTATCTATTTTTCCTTTCCAGTATGTTCTGAAATTTCTACACACTTGTTAAAATCACTTTTTATGATAGTATTAATATTTTTGTAATCTTGGTGGCACAAGTCCCTTATAATAGATTCAAATGAGAATTTTCAACCTTAATGATACTAACTCCATATTAATAATGATTTCAATCCATTTTGAATATAGTTTTGCTTACTTATTTCAGATAATAGAATTTTTATAAAGGCTTCTTGTAAGGTTTGCATTTTCACTTGAAATTTAAATACATGCATTGTATCTTCTGTTCTTCCTTCCACTTCTTCTTTATAGCATCTTAAATATTTACCTATTTCTGTTACATTAATTTGCATGTAATATTTTTTGTTTATTACATTGCACACTAAACCATAAAATGTGAAATGAGTATTTTTTCAATTCTTTGGATTAAATTCTCTTTTTTTCTTAAAATTTTATCTCTTAGGCCAAAAAAAATGGCAAATAAAATTTCCATCTATATATTAATTGTAATTTTAAAAAATGTTCATTATTAATCGAATCTGGTATAATTTACTATATACTATGCTTTGGAAATTAGCTTTTGGTGAATAATTTTGTATGGATGATATGAAGAAGTTGGAAAAAAAAGCATTGTGTATTCAAACTTATATATTATGAATGGATTCTAGAGCTAGAACTTTACTTATTCAAAATGGATTTGATTTATCATTATCATCACCTCAAGCTATTTTTGATTATCCACCATTAATTCATAAATTTATAATTAGTAATTTAGTTTACATTAGTTCCATATATTTACAACAAATTATTTGTCAAGATCAAGATAATGATAATAACGATAACAATGATGATGAGATATATAAATTAATAATAAATCAGTGCACATTTTTGGACTATCTTAAATTTGTGAGTTGTAATTATAGTGATTTAATTGACAGAAGAAACAGAATGTTCTTAGAAATTTCTAATCTCATTGTTTAACTATAAATAGAAATCTTTTTGAAAATCCATAGTAGATTTTCAATCACAAGATATTGCAGATATCTATGATGATTCCGAATCTGAAGTTGTTTGAATAAACATAAAGTCCTTTAAAAAGAAAATCAATTTATTTGATTTTTCCCATATATCTTATTATTAATTTATAAAAATTCCCTAATTATATGTTTACTTTAGGCATTTGTGCAAATGTTTTTTTTTTCAAAATTTGGCAATATTAACATAAACAACTTTAAGAGTTGAAAGATCATCTGATAATGTGTCTTAGTTTTGAAAATTATGGTGTGATTAGGAAAGTGAATAAGATAATTTTTTAATTGGGAATTAACTATCATTATCTATGTTAAGAATGTGAAAATATCAAATGATTATCATGATAATTTTTTTTTTACAAATTTTTCTACAAGTTATTATTCTTTTTACTTCAATTTTTATTTTTATTTTTACTTTTATTTTTACTATTCTTATTCCATTTCCATTTCAATTTTTTTGGTTTTGAATATATTTAATAGTTTTAGATGCATTTGTATTTAATTTTAAATTATATATACATAATAAAATATTGCTTTTATTTTAAATATCAAATATACTTAATAGTTATAAATTTATAATTTGATACAAATCTCAATATAAATTTAAATGTCAATATACGTAGAATAATTGCACGGATTTTTATTTCAAATAAAATGTGTTGCACAAATCTTTAGAGTTATTGCACAACAATGAATTTTCTTTTTTAATAATAAAAAAACACTTACATATTTCACATACATAGTCTTATTAATTCCATATTCCTAAGCATTTTGATTTGATTTTTTTTTAAAAAAAATAAAAATAGATCCTTCACTGTCATATTTCTAAAAGAAGAGAAGAGGGAAGTATAATTTCTTTTTTATTTTACCTTCATTGTCGTAGTATCATTTTTCTTTTTAATTTTATTTTTTATTTAAAAAAAATAAAATAGATCCTTTACACCTACCCAACTAATTCCGTATTTCTAAAGGAGGGAAAAGTAAGTATTGTTTTGCTTTTTTATTTTAATCTTTAAAAAAAAAATGGATACCTTCATCACCGTACATCTGCCTAACCGATTTCATATTTAAAAATAAAAATAAAAATAGATACCTTCGCCGCCATACGTTTGCCCAATATTCTGTATTTCTAAAGGAAAGAAGTAGATATCATTTTTTTTTAAAAAAAAAAAAATAAATAAAAGATTCTTTGCTGCCATATGTCTGCCCAACCAATTCCATTTCCTAAAGGAGAGAAGAAGTAAGTATCATTTTTCTTTTTTTTTATTTTAATTTTTTTTTAAAAAAAATAAAATAAAGATAATACATTCTGTTATATGTCTGTTTTCTAAAGAAGAGAATAAGTAAGTATCATTTTTTTCTTTTTTTTTTATTTTAATTTTTTTTTAAAAAAAATAAATAAAAATAAATACCTTCGCCATCCATTTATCCAAAGATTCTTCGCTGTTATATGTCCGCCCAACCAATTCCATTTTCTTAAAAGAGGTATCATTTCTCTTTTTTTATTTTAATTTTTTTTTAAAAAAATGAAACCTTCGCCATCCATCTATCTAATTTTATGTTCCTAAAATATCCTAAAATAAATTCTTTTTTTTTTTTAATTAAATAAAATTAAATAATAATAATCCTAAAATATTATACCAAAGTACCAATCCGGATATCAGGATAGGTCTTAAACGGATCCCATCACTGAATAAAATAATTTATTCGATTTACTTTTTTTTTTTTATTATAAAATAAAATAAATTTTTTTTTCAAATAATTTAAATATTACCACGCTCATGATCACTGATAAAATTTGATTTAATTTTTTTTTAGAAAAATTAATAGTTTTTTTTATTTATTTTTTTTGTCCGTCTATCCAATTATATTCTCAGATTTTGTGTATCTCTCTATAAAAAAAAATCTCCATATATGGTAATTTTAATTAGTCTATTCTCAAAAAAATCGGCAGACTTATAGCCATTTCGACTTGGAACACTAGCACAAATACGGCTAATTATTTCCCCAAAATGATACTCCTATAATTTTTATTTTGTGCTAAAATGAAAATAATCATAAGATCTCATGGACATGTGAAAGGTGCAAATATTTAAGAAAAAACTAGACAGGTGTGATATGTGGCTTTGGTTCACGCCCTGTTTAATAATTATAAATAAATGTAAAAATTTATATTAAACATTTGTGCAAATGTATTTTTTTCAAATTTTGACGATATAAACAACCTTTTCATCCAGTTAAGAGTTGAAAATTAGATTATCTGATAATGTGTCTTAGTTTTGAAAATTATGGTGTGGCGTTGAAGTGAATAAGATAATTCTTTAATGGAAAGTGACTATCCATTCTTGAAGTGGCTATTATCTGGCTGTGTTTGTAAAAAATTGGATAATTCTAGATTGTTATGATAACCATGTTTTCTTATTTAAGTGTCCATTGTTCTTAATTTTTCTTCCTCTTTTACTCCTATTTTATTTTTATTTTTATTTTTATTTTTATTTTTACTTTTATTTTTACTCTTTTCTATTCTTATTCCATTTCTATTTATATTTTTTTTTGTTTCGAATATATTTTAGTTTTAGATACATTTGTATTTAATTTTAAATTTATATATACATAATAAAATATTATTTTTAGTAGAATTTAATATTAATTTTACTTTTATTTTAAATATCAAATATACTTAATAGTTTTAAATTTATATTTTGAAATTTGTATCAAATAAATTTATATGTCAATAAATATAAATAAAATAAATAAAATATTATTTTTAGTAGAATATAAATAGAATATAAATGTATATATATATATATAAAATAAATACTTTATTTGGCAAATGTTTTAAGAAAGAAATTGTTTATGTAGTATTGCTATTTATTTTTCAAAAAAAGATATCCGGATTTGGGTCATATAAGCAAGCCTTTATATTCTCAAAATTATTGTTGTACAAATGCATGCAAAACTAAATTCATTTGATAATGAGACCGTTGGCAATATTTTTTTAGATTTTAAAGAAATTGAAGAAAAAAAATGAAAGGAATGAAAAAAATTGAAGAAATAAAAGATATTGGAGAAATAGAAGAAATGGAAGTTAAAGAAATAGAAGAAATGAAAGGAACAAGAAAAACGGAAGAAGTGAAAGATATTGGAGAAACAAAAGAATTGGAAGAACCGAAAAATTTGGAAGAGTAGGTATATTGTTACAATAAGCTTATTTTACAACTATAATTTATTACCTATAATAATTTGGATATATAAAATTATATTCCTAATCAATTATAAACTAATCAATACAATATAAATTATGTTACAGTTTGTAAGTATTTAGATTCATAATTATTGAAATCAATGTTTCAATTTAATTAATTTAATTCAATATCATATAACAATTCTCTAATCAATTATCATAAACTAATCAATATAAATTATATTACAGCGTGTGAGTATTTAGATTCATAATTATTGAAATCAATGTTTCAATTTAATTAATTTAATTCAATATCATATAACAATTCTCTAATCAATTATTATAAACTAATCAATATAAATTATATTACAGCGAGTGAGTATTTAGATTCATAATTATTGAAATCAATGTTTCAATTTAATTAATTTAATTCAATATCATATAACAATTCTCTAATCAATTATCATAAACTAATAGTTAGTGAGTATTTAGATTCATAATTATTGAAAACAATGTTTCAATTTAATTAATTTAATTCAATATCATATAACAATTCTCTAATCAATTATCATAAACTAATAGTTAGTGAGTATTTA
>PQFF01000063.1:641840-653546 GCA_003547095.1 Diversispora epigaea | reverse complement strand
CAATTCTCTAATCAATTATCATAAACTAATCAATATAAATTATATTACAGCGAGTGAGTATTTAGATTCATAATTATTGAAATCAATGTTTCAATTTAATTAATTTAATTCAATATCATATAACAATTCTCTAATCAATTATCATAAACTAATCAATATAAATTATATTACAGCGAGTGAGTATTTAGATTCATAATTATTGAAATCAATGTTTCAATTTAATTATCTTAATTCAATATCATATAACAATTCTCTAATCAATTATCATAAACTAATAGTTAGTGAGTATTTAGATTCATAATTATTGAAATCAATGTTTCAATTTAATTAATTTAATTCAATATCATATAACAATTCTCTAATCAATTATCATAAACTAATAGTTAGTGAGTATTTAGATTCCTAATTATTGAAATCAATGTTTCAAAAAAAAAAAAAAAACTCTTTCTCCTTTTACGCCAAAAATTAAGAATACGCAGTAAAAGTCAGAAAAATTAAGAGTTTTTTTTCCTTAAAAATTAAAAAGCAAAACAAGACAACTCTAAAGTAAAGGAACATAAACCAAAAAATACAGAAAAATATATAAAACAAAATGTCAAGCATAGCAAATACAGTTAAAAAAAGACACAGCAAGAAAGCAAAATACGTAAACACTACAGTTCCAATGGAACAAGATAAAGAAGCAACGGCAAGCTCATCCGGAACGTCTCAAGAAAGCGAACAATACACAGGAAAAAACAACATGGAAATTACTCCATCCATAGAAGCAACGCCAGAAAGAAGTACTATCCCAAGCAACGAAGAAACAATTATTACAATAACAGGAAAATCTATAAGACAAGAAAACAACAACGAAAACGTAGGAAACGAAGAAGGAAATAAGGTAAATACTAACGAAAATACCCCAAAAAAAACAGGTTTCATCATTTTAAGTAAAAACAAAGGCAAAGATAAAGAAACGGACGCAATAGAAGCAGAAGAACAAACTACAGAAATCGAAATGGACAACGAAGACACCATCTCTATCGGCTCTAACGAAACGGACTTATCAGAAAACGAAAAATGGAGAATAGAAACAAACGCAAAAAGATATAAAGCATGGGTTAAAATTTACACATTAAAAGGAAAAAATTTAAAAGAAAAAACCACATATTTATTAGAGGAAATAAAAAAAAACGAAATCCAATGGATTAATCTCTCGAGAGAAAAAAATCCATTAGAAAAGGGGATCCACTTATCCCTGACATTTGACAATGAAGAAGAACTACAAAAAATTCTTAAGCTAAATTTAGAAACAACGGAAGAAAACAAAAAAACAAGAATGACACGAGCACCCCTAACAAGAAAAAACAGGTACAATTCAACAAACGCAGTAGTAAAATTTTGGGACGTACCAATTAAAACGAATAGACAAGATTTTCTCAGAATTATAGAAAACAAATTCGGAAAAATTAAATCAAGCTCAGCAAGACTAAACGGGTTATACCACACTTTTTGGATCGAATTCGAATCACAAGGAATCGCAGAAGAAATCCTAACACAAAAATCACAAACGGTGGGAAACGAATGCACTCGTGTAACAACTCCTGAAATCAAATACGCCGATTTACTAAAAATAAAAGAAACAGGTTATGCGGCTAAAGCATTGGATGTACCACAAACCATGACTCCTGCAGAATTATTCAACATCATGAAACAAATAGGAGCACAATCATGCTATATGCCCCTAACAAGAAATGGCAACAGAAAAGGATTCGCCATATTAAATTTCGAATCACAAGAATTACTTGAAGCAGCATTGGGACAAGGATATCAAATAGACCAACACGTGATCAAAATTGTCGAAGCAGAAACTAAAATATGCCATCAATGTAAATCAACTGAACATCTAGTCAAAGACTGCCAAATAGCGAAAGAAAATAAAGAAAGAGAGTTCAGACAAAAACAAAACTATCAAAGATTCGGTCAAACCTATAAAAAATACCAACCAAGAGTGTATAACACGCTAACCAACAAATACACAAATCAATCTAATTCATACGCAGAAATTGCAAGGAAAGAACCAAGATATAAAAAACAACAAACACAACAAAACGAAAATCAAAACGACACCCAAAAAATAATGCAATATCTCGAAAACATTACCAAAAGACTAGAAAAAGTAGAAAACGAGATTAATCAATTAAACGAAAGAGTCGACCACATACAATTCGAAAAAGAAATCAGAAACGAAGAAAAAAACAGAAAAAAGCAAGAAATGAAAAGAAACCAACAACAAACCCATAATACAAACGAAACTAACCAGCCTGAAAGCAATATGGAAGAAATGGAAAACGAAGATTCACGAAATGAAATTACGCAATACTTAGCGCAAATAATGGGAAAACTAAGTGGAATGGAAAACCAAATAGCCGAAGCACATGAAAGAATAGACCGCGCCACAGGAAACCAATATGGTCAAAACGAAGGACACACTAACATCCAAAACTTTTATTAATGATGAGTAAAAAAACAATAAATATAACAAACAATAATAGTAATACTATTATAAATAAAGAAACAACAAAGGAAAAAACAAATTCTAACGCAGCTTTAAATAGATTTATTAATATAAATAATATAAATAATAATATAGACATAAATAGTAATAATAATAATTCAACCGGTTTTAATAATAACACTATAATAATAAATAATGGGGAAACAAATAACAATAACGATAGTAATATTAACAATAATAATAATAGTAACAATATTAATAGTAAAAATAACAATAACAACAATATAAATAAAAATATTAAAAAAAAAAGGGAAAAAAAAGAAAAAAGAATTAAAAAAAAATTAGTAAAAAATAAAAAAAAATCAGAAAAAATAACAGAAACAGAAAATGCAAAAATCCAATACGATAAAAAAACAATAAAGTGGAAAATAGCAACACAAAATATAAAAGGCTTAAATGATAAAACAAAACAAAGCATATTTTGGAACCAATGTGTCAAATCAAAACTAGACATCATTTTTCTACAAGAAACCAATATCAAAGAAAAAAGTAAAAATTTATTTTTCTCACATACCCACTCCACACAAACAAGAAAAGAATACATAATAAACGAACCAAAAGAATACCAAACGTGGTTCTCATCAATGGAAGAAAACACTAAAAAATCAGGACACGGAGTAGCAATAACACTAAAAAAGAACATCGCATTACACACCTTCAAGAAAAAAGAACTAAAAGGTTACGCTCTCCAACTGTTACTATCATTCAAAGGAAAATACATAGTTCAGTTAATTACAATCTACAATCCACCACAGACAACGGAAAACGCATCAATAAGATTAAAACTAAAAAATTGGCTAATCGAAAACCTGAACGAAGGCAAATCAAAAAACTGGCACACAATAATGGGAGGAGACTGGAATATTACACTACACCCCGAATTCGACAGGAAAACAACACAAAAAACAACTAACGCATCAACCAATAAACGAAAACCACGAAGCTCAATCCTTAACCACGTGAAATATATGGACTATATAGACGCTTACGAAATTACGAATAACAACAAAGAAAAAACAGAGGAAAAAAATTTAACATGTATTAAAACAAACGAATATTATACAGCAATGTCCCGAATAGACGCTTTCTGGGTAGACAAAGAAGTAGGGGAAAAAATAATCAAATTCAAAACATTGGACACAATGAACCAATTTTTAACAGATCACAAAATGGTAATAATTAAAATAGACCCATCAGAATGGACGGATAAAAAATACATCTCATGGGTGAAAAACGCTAACCAACGAAAGAAAAAATTATGGGATACCAAAAATACAGAACAAACTCAATGGAAAAAATTTCAAGAAGAAACGGAAGAAGAAATAAGACGAAATGTAATTACCGACCAATCTACCGGAAAAAACATCGACAAGCAATGGAACATAATCAAACAAATTATAATCAAAGCAGCAAATAACAACATAACCAAAGCCAAAATACCAAAAAATAAAACAACAAAAAATAACTACTATAGACTCGCAATAATACAAACAATCAACAGATTAAATAGAACAATAAGAAAAACGAAAAGAGAAATTAACAATAAAATAGATAATAATAATAAAAATAATTCAAAAAAAATAGAAAAAATTAAAGAAAATATAAATAAAAATATTAAAATTATAAAAGAAAAATTAAATGGAAAAAAAATGGAAAAAATCGAAGAAATAAAAAAAACAGAAATAATAGAAGAATGGATAAAAAACGCAAAAGAAATCGGAAAAATATGGAGGGAAGAAGCGAAAAAAGAAATTAATGAAAAAATGACGAAACAAATAAAAGAACATATTAAAAAAAGACAACTTAACCTAAAAGATAATCCAAAAACAATGATAGATTCCATCTTGGGAAGATGGAAAAAACAAATAATAACTGACAGAATAGTAATAAACAAAGAAAACGAACAAGTTAAAATAATTAGAGAACCCACAAAAATCAAAAAACAAATAAAACAACATATGAAAAATTGGATGGCTAACCCAAACAAAGACAAAGAGGAAAAAAACACTATACCAAGGAAATGGGAAGAAGAATATAAACCAAAAGAAGAAATCTCAGAAACAACGCTTAAACAAATAATACAAGAAATTACCGAAGAGGAACTAGAAGAAATAATCAACAACACAGCAAGAAACAAAGCACCGGGCCCCACGGGAATAATTTACGAAATGTGGAGAAACCTGGAACCGACGATGTTAAAAACATTCAGAGACATCCTAAACGAAATAATAAAAAAAGGTTCTCTACCTTACGACTGGATTTCGAGTCACGTGATCCTACTACCGAAACCTAAGGAATGGGAGGGAAATCTAGACCTTGTAAGACCAATAACTCTAATGGAAACAGCACGGAAAATATTAACAAAAATAATCACCACACGAACCGCAAAAGCAATTGAAGAAACAAACGCAATTTCCCCAAATAATTGGGCAGGCCTACCAGGAGGTCGAACACTATACCCAATAATAACGCTAAACAACTTAATAGAAGATGCGCAAGAAAAAAACAAGGAAATTTGGCTACTATTCCAAGACATCAAGAGGGCCTTCGATTCAGTAGACCCACATTTTCTGGTTAAATCACTCCAGAGAATCAAAATACCAAAACAAATAATCGATATAATAATCTTCATTGTAACATCAAGGAAAGCCGCAGTCATAACCGAATACGGACTAACAGACCCATATCACATAGAAAGAGGAGTCGAACAAGGGGACACGATATCCCCACTTCTATGGTGCATCTTTTATGATGTACTCCTTTCGTTTGTGATTAAAACAAACAAAGGATACACAATAGAAGAGAAAATAATAAACGACCTAAGAAAAACACAAAATGAAGAAAAAATTCAAGAAACAGTCGCAGCAATGGCATACATGGATGATACAGTATGGATAGCAAAAAACAAAGAAGAAATGACAAAAATAACACAAACAGTAAACGAATTCATGGAAATGACAGGCATAGAAATTAACTGCAGCAAATCAGACCTCGTTGTAATCAAAAAACGGGCAAAGAAAAACCCAAACCAAACGGACGAAATCCAATTAGGAAACCAAACCATCAGCTGCAGCAAAAACAAAGAACCGGTAAGATACCTTGGAATTTGGATACAAGTCGACGGAAAAAAAACACACCAACAAAAACTTATGGAAAAAAAGATAAACTACACTTTAGCAATGATCAGAAAAGCAAGAACTACAGATAAACAATGCCGATATATAATAAACCACGTCTTAATACCGCAACTGGAGTACCTGGTGACAGATCATATCCCACCAGAGTCGTGGCTAAACAAACAAGACAGAAAAATCAGAACTGCATTTAAACACAAATGCAACCTCGCAAAGGTAACACCCAACGCAATGATCCATTCAAGCTTAGGTTACAAACTTTTCAGCGTCAAAGATAGAATCTACAGACAAATAATAACAGAATTTAACGAAAGAATTAACCACCAATCCCTATATGGAAGAACAACAAAAATTAGAATCCAATCATTACAACTCAGCACGTGGTCGACAACGCCGATATGGAAACAAGAAAAAAACTTTATAAATAAACAAATTAAATCAAATAAAATCACTAAAATTATAGAAATTGGAAAAAAATATAATATAACAATTAAAAATCAATACAAAACAGAAATACCAAAAATACCGATAGGAGGAGCAGTAACAATAGAGCAAATCATAAATGACAGTAAATACTATCGTAACATGATCAAATCATTGAAAGCAAACAACTTATTATACGCAGATCAACTAATCAACAATAATCCAGAAAACATAAGAATACTGTCATGGGCCCAGGTCACCAAAGGAAAATATCCTGGAAAAGAGCCCTACTGGTACAAAACATTCGAAGAAAAATTAATGGAGGCTGAATTTGAATTCGCTCAGCAATACAATTACGTGAATACCTTCAATCCTTTAGAAAACATAAACAATGAAACCAAGTTTACAATAACCCAAATTAAACAAACAAACAATCAAAACAATGAGGAATCAACGTTCCCCGTAATAGGGAAGATAAAAAAAAAACGATCAAATAACGAAATTATAATAGAACACTATACGCAGATCAATAATGACAATAATAACTTCAAATCACCGCTTCATCCATGTGAAAATTGTGATCTACTCCCAGGATTAACAAGTATCGAAAATAACATCAACAAAGGAAAAACCAAAGCCGACAACAACCACCTAATAAGAATTAAAACGGACGAACATCCTACCTATCACCTGAACCTACGACAACTTAGGGCAAAACCTAACGAAAGAATAAACACCAACAATAAAGGTTTAATTCCAAAATTAAACCAATCGCCGGAATCACTACTCAACTTTTGCAAACAAAAAACAATGATAGACCAAATAATCAATCAACAAAACACAAAAACGACAAACCAAACCAAACTAATCGAATACTTATCTAAACAAACCCAAGAAATAACGAACATAAAAAATATAATAATTCAAAGAAAACTAATATCATTAGAAGCATTCACAGACGGATCGTGTATCACACATAAACAAAGAGGAGAAAGAATAGGTCAATTCCAAAAAGTCTCAACAATGGGATACGGAATCGTAATTAAACTAAACCAAGAAAATGACGAGGAGATCCTAACACTTAATGGGAAAATAGAAGGCCCACCCTCGTCCACAAGAGCAGAATTAGCAGCAATAGCTATATTATTAGACGTTATCCCGAACCAAATTAACGAAATCAAAATTAATACAGACTCGGAAGCAGCCATAGCGGCTATCTCAAACTTTATCGAACCAAGGAAAAGAAAAAAACGAAAAATATACAAGAACGGATACCTCCTACAAGTAATAAAAGAATTAATAAACACAAAAAAAATAACAATTAAATTCAATAAAATAAAAAGCCATTCAGGCATACCACTAAACGAACTGGCGGATCAAATAGCAAAAACAGGACACAAAACGGGAAACTACTCGGCCATCAACCCACAGTTTCTAAATGAAATAAACTACATTAATGAAACAAATAAAAAAGTACTAGATATACCAATACAGGATTATATAAAAGAAGTAAACGAAATCAACCATCTTATAAATTGGAAAACCAAGTTTAGATCAATAAAAGCCTTATCAAAACAAATAATCCTCTCGACAAATTGGCTATTAACACAAGAAACTTTAACATATACCAAAATGAATGACCCATCAACATCAGAGGAAGATCAAAAATATAGAACATTCAAAGTTAAACTATACATCGAAGAATTACCAACCCTTAAAATAATGCATGAAAGATACCCAACGCTGTATCCGAATGCATCATGCATAATATGCAATAACATATGCGAAACACCAATACACGCACTTACGTGTAACAACGGAATAAATAATCTAAGAAACGAATATTTCAAAATAATAGAACGAAAACTAAAAAAAGTATATAACGATAAAAAATCGAAAGAAATAATGGATAAAGAATTCAAAAATCACAAGGACTACAGAATAGATCCAAACAGAATAAACAATACAGAAGCCAACCAAACAACAGAATTCTCATTCACGGACATAATAATAAATCTAATTCCAAAATCACTAAAAAAAATTCTAAAAAAATATATAAAAATTGAAAAAAATACTAATAACATTAAAAACATAATAATAGAAATAACACAGGAATTTACAAAAATTCTATATAAAAAATGGACAGAAAGATGTATAAACATCAATAATTGGGAAACAAATGTAGGTATAACCAACGAAATGAAACGAACGACCAAAGCGCAGTACTCAAGAAGCGAAGGAGAAAATTACGAAAAAACTAAAAAAATAATAGAAAAGAAAAAAGATCTAATAATAAAAAAAGCAATAGATAACTACTTGAATGTATCAAATTCTTCATTTTCATTTATATTTTCATCTTTATTTTTAAACTTAGACTTTAGTGGGGCCGTGGCGGTGGAAACTTACTAAAATTGTAAATGAGTAAAATCATTAACAACGGCGGTAGGTTAACCGGTTAACTTAGTTATAGGTAGTTTTATTTCTTCACCATGTATTTTTTTTTACTATCAATTGAAATAAAGCGAGACCGCGCCGGTCACTTCAAAAAAAAAAAAAAAAAAAAAAAAAAAAAAATAAATTTTTNAGTGAGTATTTAGATTCATAATTATTGAAATCAATGTTTCAATTTAATTAATTTAATTCAATATCATATAACAATTCTCTAATCAATTATCATAAACTAATCAATATAAATAGTCGGTGAGTATTTAGATTCATAATTATTGAAATCAATGTTTCAATTTAATTAATTTAATTCAATATCATATAACAATTCTCTAATCAATTATCATAAACTAATCAATATCAATTATATTACAGTGAGTGAGTATTTAGATTCATAATTATTGAAATAAATGTTTCAATTTAATTAATTTAATTCAATATCATATAACAATTCTCTAATCAATTATCATAAACTAATCAATATAAATTATATTACAGCTAGTGAGTATTTAGATTCATAATTATTGAAATCAATGTTTCAATTTAATTAATTTAATTCAATTTCATATAACAATTCTCTAATCAATTATCATAAACTAATCAATATAAATTATATTACAGCGTGTGAGTATTTAGATTCATAATTATTGAAATCAATGTTTCAATTTAATTATCTTAATTCAATATCATATAACAATTCTCTAATCAATTATCATAAACTAATCAATATAAATAGTCGGTGAGTATTTAGATTCATAATTATTGAAATCAATGTTTCAATTTAATTAATTTAATTCGATATCATATAACAATTCTCTAATCAATTATCATTAACTAATCAATATAAATAGTCGGTGAGTATTTAGATTCATAATGATTGAAATCAATGTTTCAATTTAATTAATTTAATTCGATATCATATAACAATTCTCTAATCAATTATCATTAACTAATCAATATAAATAGTCGGTGAGTATTTAGATTCATAATGATTGAAATCAATGTTTCAATTTAATTAATTTAATTCGATATCATATAACAATTCTCTAATCAATTATCATTAACTAATCAATATAAATAGTCGGTGAGTATTTAGATTCATAATGATTGAAATCAATGTTTCAATTTAATTAATTTAATTCGATATCATATAACAATTCTCTAATCAATTATCATTAACTAATCAATATAAATAGTCGGTGAGTATTTAGATTCATAATGATTGAAATCAATGTTTCAATTTAATTAATTTAATTCGATATCATATAACAATTCTCTAATCAATTATCATTAACTAATCAATATAAATAGTCGGTGAGTATTTAGATTCATAATGATTGAAATCAATGTTTCAATTTAATTAATTTAATTCGATATCATATAACAATTCTCTAATCAATTATCATTAACTAATCAATATAAATAGTCGGTGAGTATTTAGATTCATAATGATTGAAATCAATGTTTCAATTTAATTAATTTAATTCGATATCATATAACAATTCTCTAATCAATTATCATTAACTAATCAATATAAATAGTCGGTGAGTATTTAGATTCATAATGATTGAAATCAATGTTTCAATTTAATTAATTTAATTCGATATCATATAACAATTCTCTAATCAATTATCATTAACTAATCAATATAAATAGTCGGTGAGTATTTAGATTCATAATGATTGAAATCAATGTTTCAATTTAATTAATTTAATTCGATATCATATAACAATTCTCTAATCAATTATCATTAACTAATCAATATAAATAGTCGGTGAGTATTTAGATTCATAATGATTGAAATCAATGTTTCAATTTAATTAATTTAATTCGATATCATATAACAATTCTCTAATCAATTATCATTAACTAATCAATATAAATAGTCGGTGAGTATTTAGATTCATAATGATTGAAATCAATGTTTCAATTTAATTAATTTAATTCGATATCATATAACAATTCTCTAATCAATTATCATTAACTAATCAATATAAATAGTCGGTGAGTATTTAGATTCATAATGATTGAAATCAATGTTTCAATTTAATTAATTTAATTCGATATCATATAACAATTCTCTAATCAATTATCATTAACTAATCAATATAAATAGTCGGTGAGTATTTAGATTCATAATGATTGAAATCAATGTTTCAATTTAATTAATTTAATTCAATTTCATATAACAATTCTCTAATCAATTATCATAAACTAATAGTTAGTGAGTATTTAGATTCATAATTATTGAAATCAATGTTTCAATTTAATTAATTTAATTCAATATCATATAACAATTCTCTAATCAATATAAATTATATTACAGTGAGTGAGTATTTAGATTCATAATTATTGAAATCAATGTTTCAAAAACTCTTTCTCCTTTTACGCCAAAAATTAAAAAATACGCAGTAAAAACCGAGAAACAACTAGGAGTTTTTCTTTTTACAAATAAAAAGCAAAACAAGACAACTATAACATGAACGAAAGAAAACAGAAAGCCAAAGAAAACATAATCGGCAAAGCGTCAAGCATTATCGATACGGTCAAGAACAGGCATAGTAAGAAAGCAAAATATGTAAACACAGCAGTCCCTATGGAACAAGATTTGGAGACAACGGCAAGCACATCTAATACATCTCTAAGAACAGTACAATCAACAGAGGAAGGAAATATGGAAATAACCCCATCCAAAGAAGCAACACCGGAAAGAAATATTAATAAAGAAGACGAAGAGACAACAATAAACGAAATAGAAAAAACCGTAACAGAAAGAGATAATCAAAAAAGCAAACAACAAGAAGACTACGAAGGAGAAAAGGTAATAAACACTAATCCAAATGAAAACACACAAAAAGTGGGTTTTATTACATTATATAGCAATAAAGGCAAAGATAAAGAAACGGACACGACAGAAGAAGCGGACGAATTAGACAAAGACGACGCAATTTCAATCGAATCTACGGAAACAAATTTATCCGAACACGAAAAATGGAGAATAGAAACAAACGCAAAAAGATACAAAGCATGGATTAAAATCCACTCATTAAAAGGAAAAAACCTAAGAGAAAAAACCACTTATTTACTAGACGAAATTAAAAAAAACGAAATTCAATGGATTAATTTATCTCGAGAAAAAAACCC
>PQFF01000063.1:596996-632891 GCA_003547095.1 Diversispora epigaea | reverse complement strand
AGTGAGTATTTAGATTCATAATTATTGAAATCAATGTTTCAATTTAATTAATTTAATTCAACATTAAATAATAATTCTTTAATTAATTATCAATAATATTTTTAGTAATCCTGGAAAATGTAGTAAATGTCAAAATAATATTGAAAAAAGTTGGTGCCATCCATGTAATGCTAAACGATTTCAAAATGAATTTGGTAAATGGACAAGTGAAAATAGAGAAATTGATGAACTTATTCAACAAATACAATTAAATGCAAATAAATATCAAGAAATTATTGAATGGATTCCGTTTGGAAGACTTGAAAATGTAGCATACCTTGCTAAAGGGGGTTTTGGTACAGCATATAAAGCAAATTGGCTTGACGGATTTATTTATTCTCATAAAAATCAAAAAAAAAAATGGTATGAATTTGGTAAACAAGTTGTTTGGAATAGGTGTGGTAAAAAAAATGTTTGCTTGAAAAGTCTTAGTAATCTCACAGATAACATTGATTTCTTGCAAGAGGTAAATATTTCATATTATTAAAATTTTACCATACTAACATTATATTTCAAATATAAATTAATTATAAATTAAATATATTTTATTTATGCTAATAAACATTTTAGATTAAAAATCAACTTAAACTTCGAGGTAAAAATGCAATTGCTATATATGGTATCACTAAAAATCCAACAGAAAATGAATATATGATGGTTATGGATTATGCAGAATATGGTAGTCTTCGAAACCTGTTGAATGACAACTTTAAAAAATTAACTTGGAGAAGAAAATATAATATTTTATCAAGCATTGTAATTGGACTTACAAATATCCATGAAATGGGCTTAATGCATAAAGATTTCCATTCTGGTAATATAGTTAATCAAGATTTAACTCTAAGTTATATTACTGATTTTGGACTATGCAAACCAGTTACAGAAAATAATCCAGAAAATATTTATGGTGTAATTCCATACATGGCACCTGAGACATTAAGTAGAGGAGAATACACTCAAGCGTCTGACATTTATTCTTTTGGTATGGTTATGTTAGAAGTTCTAACTAGTTATCAACCATATTATAATATTCCACATGATGCAACTCTTGCAAAGGATATTTGTGAAGGGCTTAAACCTGAAATTAAGTGTGAAATTCCTAAATTTCTCAAAGAAATAATGGAAAAATGTTGGAATTTTGAACCTCTCAATCGTCCAACTGCTGAAGAATTGAAATCTCAACTTGAATCTTATGATTATGATGATAATGAAATAAGAAAACAAGTAAACAAACAAATTAATGATGCAAATAAATCAAACAAGAATTCTATTCAATATGATCCAAATGAAATGCATCCAGAAGCAATATATACAAGTAGACATTTGCCTTTTGTAAAATCAAAAAATTTTAGTAAGTACATATATTTCTTAACAATAAACAATAATTTTTTATAAAATATTTACATTAATTATTATTTAAGATACAAAACAATGGGATTTTGTAATTCCTGATGATATAAGTGAGTATTATATTTTTTGAATTATTTGTTTAATATACTTACTTAAATAAATTAACAATATTTAAATTTTGTGTAGTTGAAGAAGTTGAAGAAAATGAAATTCAAGAAAATTAATCTTTGAGGGAATTTATTATACAACTTTGATATTTTTTCTAAAATTATTTATTTATTTATTTTATTATATTTTATATCTTTTTTGTTTCATTTGATCACTGGAATTATAGAGTATGGCTTTTATTTAAATTAAAACCATCAGGAAGTTTTATTAGGCGTAAATTTCCGTAATTCTTACAAAATGTAAAATTTTCCGTAATTATACGAATATTCTTTCGAAATATTGCGTATATTTACAGAATATTTCGATGCACAATAATTTCGAAAAAAATATCTACCGTAAAATTACGGATTTTTAGATACCTCGAAAAAATTCCGCAAAAATATTCGTAATTTTATACGTATTATTATGAGATATAAAATTGGCATAAATTTTTGCATAAATTTTTGCGTAAATTTTTACTGCGTAAATTTCCGTAAATTTTTGCATAAATTTTTGCGTAATTTTTTGCGTAAGTTTTTGCACAGGAAATATCTATCGTAAAAAAAATTACGTGTAATTTTATGAAAATATTTTTCGTTTTTTATGGCATTTTTTGCAACGTAGTTTACAAAATTTTTTAAGTACCAAATACACTTTTTTTTGTTGTTTTTTTATTTAATAGAATTAAAATATTCTTTAAATATAAAATATAAAATATAAAATATAAAATATAAAAATAAGATATAAAAATATTTAAAATAATCTGAAGTATTTCGAAGAACTACATTATACGATATAAAAATATTTAAAATAATCGAGTATTTCACAGAACATGATATAAAAATATTTAAAATAATCGAGTATTTCGCAGAACTGCATTATAAAATAAAATTATTTTAACTCCTAATACTAAAACCTTCTGACATTACTTCTTCTGTTCCTTCTCTTGAAAATTCTTCAACTCTCTCTCTTTCTTTTCCTTTTCCTTTTTTTCTTTAGTTTCTCCTTCAGATGTCTCAGATATCGTTTGTGAACCATCTTCTTCCTCCTCTTTTTCACCTGCTTGTTCATCAAAACTTTCCTCTTCAAATTCAAAATTTTCGCCTCTTTCTATTTTGGTCTACAGATAACAAATAATTATAAATATTTTGAGTATTTCGTAAAAATACAAATTTTTTTGATATTGATATATTCTACTCACTTTATTTTTTTCCATCAGTCTTCGTACAATTTCATCATTTATTTTGATAGACCCATTTTTTGGATTTAATAAAAACTGACAGATTGAAATGGCAAAGGCTAGTTTTTCTTTTGATATTTTTTTTATATTTGATCAAGTTTTTTGAATAATTTGACCACTCCAGGTCAATCTGCTATCCTGTCTTTGTTCACTCAATTTTTTATAGGCTTCTTTAACCTGTTGAGATTCTTTCCAAGCTTTAATAACACCTGGAGGAGATTTGGTGTTTATTGGAGGTAGCTGAAGTTCTCCGAATACTGCAAATATCGACGAACGTACTTGCGAAGCTATTGTTCCTCTCAAGCTTGATGTTTTGCGAGCAACTGTTAGGTTTCGAAATTTTCAGTTAGATTTAATCATAATTGAAAATGTGAATCAACTAAAAACTTACCTTGGAATAAATATATTTTCCAAAGTAAAAACTCCATTGTTTGTCCTCCCATCCTCTGAAATACTCCAGATATTCTGTCTCTGCATATTTAGAAGCAGCTTTCTTTAAATATTTTCGATCAGGATATATATTCTTCTTTATTGTTATATTAGCAATCTTCAGAACAAGTTCCTATTTTAAAATATTTTGTGAGTGAAATTTTGGTTAAACAAAAACTTTATAAATAAATACTTACATTTATAAAATCTTTACAGTATGTGTAGTCTGATGCGGCCATTTCACTTGCTTCCAGCATTCTTCGTATATCGAATATTTCTTTTTCTAATTTCTCAAATTTGCTTAGAAAAACTTTACCATCTTTATGAGTAAGAGGAGCATCATCTAAATAAAAGAATATTAATTTTAAAATTATTTGTATATTGTAAAACATTTTCAAAAGAATTTGAAATATTACCGTCAGAATGTTCTTCAATTTCTTCAACTTCGGTCGTTGTTCTTCATTTCTTTCTAGCAGGAGATAATAATGATGCTATTGCTTCTTCTACATCTGGTGGTATTGTTGGTGTTGTTTGTCTTATTGGTGTTGTTGATCTTGTTATTAATACGACTGGTTGTGTTATTGGTATTGTTGTTGCAGTAACATCTGTTGTTACAGCAGTGGCAGCTGAAGTTGATGCAGCTGGTGTTGATGCAGCAGAAGTTGATGATTTGTGAAAGCTTTTTTTGGTAAATTTTGATTTCCCCATTACAAGATTGGCAAAATTTTGATTGTCTTTCTTTTGTTTTCGATAATAAGAAAGTAATCCTTTTTGATGTTCTGACATTTTTGATTTTTTCTAAAACTATTAAAAAGTATTTAAGTAATGTTTGAAATTTTTAATTTGGTTTTATTTTTCTAAAACTATTAATAAGTAATATTTGAAATTTCTGAAGAAAACATCTAGAATTTCAGTTCTTTATATATTGTATTCTGCTATCAACTTACGAAATATTTGTTAACTCTTCATAATTATCTTCTTACATCTCTATGTATATGACGCATGTGTATTATTTAATTAATAAATCGTTTTGAAGGATTGCATAATAATTATGTGAAATTATAAATAGTTTTGTTAATTCGTTGATATATATAATGTATTTTATTGTTATCTAATATTTGATGCATTAAAAGAAAAATCTGTTAATTATCTCCTTGCATTTTATTGAATCATTAAAGAAAAATCTTTTAATTATCTCTTTACATCGTTGTATTAATCAAAAATTGATGTTTCTGAAATTTTATTAAAAATTATAATTACTTATTATCTTCCAATCCTCCCTTATTTTATGATATTAAATTTTATTAATATATTTATAAAATAAAATTTGACCTTTAACACGTAAAGCAATATTATCAAATATTTCCACATGCAATGATCCATAAACTTAATTCTAAATGTAATTCATACATTCATTAAATAAGTTATTATCCTTCATTATATTATGAAGTATTGTATTATTATTTATTAATTAAATATTAATATGTATTATCTTTTATTATATTACGAAGTATTGTCTATCAATATTTATATTAAGGGATGTGTATTATTATTTATTAATTATAAATATTCATTATATTACGAAGTATTGTCTATCAATATTAATATATTATCTTTGTCTATCAATATCAATCTTAAGGAATGTATTGTATATCAATATTAAGAAAAAGCAGTATTATCTATTATTTTCACAAATAAAAATGCAAATACTTTTTGAAGCAAAATAAAATGATAAAAGAATGATAGAATTATTGAAGCAAAGTTTCCTTGATATAAAGGAAATGAAATGTTACATGAAAACTTTATTTATATATAAATTATATAATACAAATATTATTTTAAAATATGTATTTATTTACAAAATATTCATTTTTTTTATCAAATTGTGGAACTATATGCACTATTTCTTCGATCGCTTCTATTTCTATAAAATTGTACTTTTCTACTAACTCCAACCAAGGACAACCATAAACAAATGGAATATTCCGGGACTTAAAATCATACCATTGCACAAGTGCAAGATGCAATGATTTATTTAGTAATACTATTTGTGTTACTAATAATGTCTAAATAAATAAATTGAGTTTAGTAAATCTACATTTTATTTTATTTAATAATTATATTTTACTAATATATACCTGTGCATAACAAGTTCCGCTATCTAACTGATAGTTGGAAAGTTCGTCAGTATCCATAATTACAGCTATATTGCTAAACCATGGATTATCGTAGTATTTGTTTGTTGCACATAAAAAAGTACTGTTATTCAATGTAACAGATCCAAATATCTTTATTTGGGTGTCAGTAGAAATTATTTTTGAAAAATCGAGCTTCAAATGGTTAAAAAATTGGGTAAAACCTTTTCTCATTTTTTCATTTAGATTTGAATTGTTTTTTTGTTTTTCACAAAATTCAGAGGCTTCTGAAAATTTAAAGTCAAACAATTTTGAAGTATAATTTAAAAAGACCAAGGTTTTATATTTTTTTTCCATTTGTTTTTGCAAAATTATTGCTCTGCGCTAAATCTAAAAAAAAATATTATAAAAATTATTAAATTTTACATAATATTTTGAATATAATTATATTTATTTACAATTTTCATTATTTGTGTTTCCACATCTCTTTTATTACTGAGACAATATGGTATTTTAACATAAGTTTTATGTAAACTTTCATATGTCTCAGTTATGTATCCATTTATTGCTCCATATTTTCGAATTGTATTGATAATGTGATACTTCCATGAATGTAACTTTGGAAATTTCAATCCAGAAATATTCTGAAATAATTTAATGAATAGATTGGCCCAATCGTCGATCGCTTTCTGTATAATTTTAAAATATGTTTAATTATTACTTTAATATATATATATATAATATATATAATATGTGATATATATGAATAAATTACCTGAAAAATTTTCAGATCACTTTCTTTAAATGTTTCCAACCTATTCAATAAATACATTTCATTCCATTTCACATAGACTTCCGAAAGATCTTTATTATGTAAATCATCAACTACAAATACCATCACCTTCATTAAATCTCTAAATTCATTTGCAGTTAATCTGGCAATCGATTGTAACCCTCTTGCAAATATTTTTAAACCCGGATGTCTTGGAATTTCTGCAATTCTCCTGTTAAATTTATCGATTGAAGATTTACTCAATAACTCTTTTGTAAATTCTATTTGATAGTGATATAAACCTAAATCCAAGTGATGCATTCTATCGGGAACAGTGGCATCATAAATGTTTAAGTCTCTAAATTAAAAATTATAGTTAGAATATACTCAAGAATATAAAAAGTTAGACGGAATATTCCAAAAATAATTGTAAACTGGTTAATTAGACGAAAGCCTATGGAATATTCCAAAAATAATCGCAAACTGGTTAAACAAATTGACAAAAACTTACGGAATATCCCAAAAATAATTGTAAACTGGTTCCAAACTAGCTTCTTTAGTTGTATCATTATCATAATATTTTTTCATATTTTCTTTGTTACAAAGCACTGCCTGACTTTTCCTTAAACAAGTATTAATCAAATTGTCTTTTGATACTAAACAAAAATGACAAGGATAATTCAAATTTGATGATTTATAAGTTAATGAAAAAGTACATGCTTCTGGCCAATCGCAGATTACAGTAGAAATTCTGGGATAAAACCAGATTCTTTTGTCATCAATTTTTAAATCAATGCTTGCATTTTCAAATAAAGGTTCCAATAAGAATTTAATTGAGTTATGAAAAGTTTTATGAGCTAATATTTTAAATTCAGATGATTTTTTTTCAGTTTCATCTTTAGCAGATATGATTGGAAGATAACTCAATAATTGTTTAACATCTTCCTTATTTCTTCGCCATATCGGAATATTGCCGAGAGATATGTAGATGGGGTGTAATGAACTCTTTCCTAATGTATCAAGAGTAGTAGCATCTGAATACAGGATGATTGACAAAACTTTTGCTACTGATGGAATCGAGGTGTTCACACTTTTCTACCAGTTTCCGGTAAATTGTTCTCCATATGATTTTTCCTCCTCAAACTATGAAATAATAATTTGGTATAGTTTAGTATCAATATAGAAATATTGTATAAATATTTTATAAATAAATTACCACCAAATCTTCGTAATCATATGCAAAATATTTGGTTATTTCCAGATTTGATAAAAGATTTTCAATACAATTAACAATTGGACAATAATGAATAAAATATTCTACATTGTTATGACTTAATATAGAATGTTTATGGTATGATAATCGTGAATTCATTTTATCCATATATCTTCGACCAACAACAATATTTTTGGGAAGGGGAGAAACGGATACATTGGAATGCTTATTAAAGAATTTTATAATTGCATTGCCAGCTTCATTATTTAGATTGTATTTAGTAACAAGAATCATCAAATCAGCATAAGCTTCATTTGGAAATTCATTAATTTCAATTTCGGGTTCTTCAATTTCGGATTCTTCAATACTTCGAAAACGTTCTTCAAAAAACTCAGAATTTCCGAGTTCTTCATTGCTTTGACTTTGTAATACTTCTTCAATCAATTCAGGATTTTCAGGTTCTTCGAAATTTAATATTTCTTCAAATATTTCAGAATCTTGAATTATATTTGACTGTGATATTAATGAAATGTCACCATTATACTCTTCATACTCTTCAAATTCATAAAGATCTTGTGATGGATTTTCCCTTGTTTTGGAACTTGATGGTAAGCCTTTCAGAACACTTTGAAATTCTTCACTATCTAAAGACATATCATTGATATCTGAAATTATTTCCAAAACTTCTTCATTGGATTCTTCTGTACTAGAATAAAAAGTTTGTTTGCATCTTTTCAAATATTGGGAAAGTCCATTAAAGGTCGAATAATAATTTTCACAAAATGTGCATTTAAAATTTCTAGACATTTTTTTAAAGTTAAAAATTTATTTGAATAATTGTTAGTTTTAAAATTTTTTATGATGCTTTGACTGCTCTTTTTCATGGTGCTTATATATCCTTTTCAATTTATTCTTTATTTTCGAATCTTTTTGCAATTATCTATATAGCTATAATTGTATTTGTGTCATTTCTATATATATCTTTCAATTTATTCTTTATTTTCGAATTTTTTCGCAATTTTCTATATGATCTGAGATATAAAAAGAATATAAAAACATTGGCACCTTGTATAATTTACGGCATATTCCGTGATATTGCTATGCTATATTCTGTGATATAAAAAGAATATAAGGATAATTGGCACTTTCTATATTTGTAGAATGTTCTGTGATATAAATATAGCTATAAAGTTATATATGCAATGCCTCAGATTGATGCATAATGTTGATCTGAGGCACAAAATATATATATATGATAATTTGTAATTTTATGTTGTATTCTGTGATATAAAAAGAATATAAATGAACAATTATTTTTTACCTTTCTTAGGATATTAAAATTACAAAAAAAAATCAGGATATGGCATGTTCTGTGATGTAAATGTGGCTAGCACGGCTATGTCTTTAATTACAAGAAAAAAATCAGGGTATGTTATGTTTTGTGATGTAAATGTGGCTAGCACGGTTGTCTTTATTTAATAAGGATAATTTTTACGGCATAGCCTACTATTTTATTATATTTATATTAAGTTACTTGATAATTTTATTATATATATAAAGCAATTTTTAAAGATTTTTACTTTATTACCCCTTGACCCAATACTCCTTGACTCAAAGAAATTATTCTGGTAGATAAAAAATGTGCATTATGAAGAATCATAGTGAAATGTTTACAAGGAGTATTGGGTCAAAAGTATCCCCTATTCTGTATTTGCACTTTTTCTTATCTTTCATTACAAGATTTTTATTTTTTTTTGTTTTCATTTTCTGAAAAAATATTTGAAAATGATTATTTTTTTGTAACTCTTTGTTGTTCTTCGAAATATTTTGAAAACGTATGTGTATAATGCATTAAAGGGACTTTCGTAATTATATGAAATAAATACGTATAAATACGCAATATATTGAATTATTTTATATAAAATTTTATAGAATGTTGTCGAATAAATCAAAATCCCTGTTTTCGAGTAAAAGAAATGTTATTTCTTCTGGTGTACCTGCTGCTTTCAGTTCTGCTTCCAATTTTAGTTTACCTGCTGCTTCTGCTTCTAGTTCTAGCATACCTGCTGTTTCGAGAATTTCAGAAAAAACGGTGATAAAAACTAATGAAGGTAATAAAAATATAATTTATTTAAAAAAATAATTATAACAAAAAATAATAATTATTTTATATCATTATAGATATATATAAAATAGTTAAGAAAATGTTCCAGAAAATGGGCGAGATGGAAGAAAAAATGGATTTAATTATTAAAAACCAAGAAGAATGTAAGAAAAATCCTGTACCTGACGATGAAGCAGGTTTTCACGAAGTAAGAAATTATTGTCTAAATTTGTCAGATTTTGAAATAATTCAAAAGTTAAAAATTTTTTTAATATAGATAATAATAAAAAATGATGTGAAAAACCTAGCCAAGAGTCACATTTATCTGACCCTACAAGAGATAAGACATGCTGTCAAAGATTATATTGAAAACAATTATCCTGAATTTGATAGAAGTTTAATGAGCAAAAAATGGATGTCGTACTTTGAAAAAAATCTTAGAGAAGATGTAAGAAAATGTTTTTTTAAATATATAAATAAAGCACTTAGATTTTGCAACTAATTAAAATATTTGAGATATTCTAAAAGGTGATCACGAAGTTTTGCCATTTGAGGAGAACATTATGCTGCAAAATAAAGAATGCTATACATGAAGTATTCAAATCACTACCATCAATCGACAGTTCTCGAATAGAGGAAATATATGAGTGGAAAATGTTACCAGTAGTGACGGAGTGTTATAAAATTCTTTTCAGACTGGTGTGTGATGATGATGAAGCAACCCATATGGATTGTATAATAGATAAAATATGGAAAGATCTCGAAGATTGTTCGCAAACTCAAGTTGCTTGGGCAATCTCGATTGCGCAAATATATCTAAATCCCGATAATCGTTGTGTTAAAATAACTGAAAAAATTACAAAAGAGCGACTTGAGAAGAATTTAGTAAAGTATTATCTTTCTTTATATGAAGTTTTTAAAAAAATATTAATAAATTTTCTAATAAAATTTTATAGAATAAATTAATTAATTCTGAAATAATTAATAACACATCAGAAGAATCCGAAGATGAATCGCCACCATTACGAAAACTGCCACCCCCACGAAAACTACAACTACCACCATGAAAACTGCCGCCACTACCACGAAAAAACAACCACCACCACGAAAACTGCCGCCACTACCACGAAAACTGCCACTACCAACAAAATCAATGCCAAAGCCAAACAACCACAAGAATAAAAAATTAAAAAATCATGAAAAAGAGGATGAAATTGTATTTCCCACTCTTGAAGAAATTCGAAAAAATGCATTAAAACTTGTAGAAAAAAATGCAAAAAATAAAAAAAAGCCATTGAATGACGAAGATGAAAGTGATTATAGTAAAGAAAGTAAAGAAAAAAATTATGATAGTGAAGAAGGTGATAACGAAGATGATAACGAAGATGATAATGAAGATGATAATGAAGATGATAACGAAGATAATAATGAAGATAATAATGAAGATAATAATATTGAAAAAAAATAATTTCAAACAGATCATTATTGATTAAAAAATTGTCATTTTTGTTTTGATTTTTTTTTATATTTTTTATATTTTATTAATATAACTAAAAATTGTTAAATAATAAATTTAATAAAACTAATAAAATAAAAATAATATAACAAATACAAAATTTTTAATTACGGAACCCTTTGTAATTGTAAAATTTTTATTTATCTGATTCAATTTATAGTTTGTGTAATTCAAAAATTAGATATAAACAAAAATTAGATATAAACAAATAATAACATCTTATTTTGTTTTTAATTTAGTTTCGTTATATTGCACAAAAGGTTTTATACTTTTGTCTATTTATACAAATTTATTTAAAATATTATACAAATTCATTTATATTCTCCAATAATAATAAATTTTTGGTTTCCTTTTATTTAAATCAATTTTTTTTTGTTTTGGAGCAAGAAAACACAAATTAACATGTACATGTATTAAGGAAAAGTTACTGTTTGTTTTCTTTTTTTTTGAAGCAAAAAAACATATAAATTAATATGTACTAAGATGAAAAGTTACTGGATTTTATGTTTTGATTTTGTTTACAGGTATGTTAATGAAAACATTACTTTTTGAAAAATATACAAAATATCAATTATTTTGATTTCGTAATATGTATTATTTATACAGATATATATAATACTGACAATATTATTATTATATCACGAAGTGTTTTGAATTTTTTGAATTTTGTTTTTAATAACATTTTCTGACTCATTAGGAAGATTTTAGGGCTTAACAATCAATAAGATATTTAGAAAATTAAATTTTTTCAGAAGTCTACGTAAATAGAACAAAATAAGTCAATTTGAAATGTAAGAAAGTGATTTAGTTAAGGTAAAAAAAATAATATATTTAATATTAATAATTCCATCAGTTTTTCATCTTCCAATATGAAATTATCAAAAGTTATAATTATGAATCTAGAATCTAATACATTTAGGATGCAGTAATATTTTACTTAAGTGAAACTTTCGATGGTAAGATTCTAAAGAATTCAAAATAAATTAATAAAATATTCTTTTTTAAATAGAATAAAGAATTACGGGTCTAATGAGATTTTTATAAATGTAAGTATTATTACTGGTAATATTTCAAAAAGAAATGTAACATTATTCATATTAAACTGTAATATTTTTATAACACATTAGAGTCAATCATTTTCCAATGCAACTCTGTATGTATGCGAAATATTAAAAAGTGTTGATAAAGCAATTTATTATAGATTTTTATTTATTATTATATTGTAATAAAGAGAAATATTTTATTATATAATAAATATGTATTAAATGTATAAAGTGATATAATACAAATGCACTATTAAAACCAATAAATTACGAAATTTAGAAAAAGAAAAAAATACATAAATTTACAAAAAAAAATTCGAAAATTTTTCGCAACGCAATATTACGTATATTTTCGTAACGAAATATTACGTATATTTTCGCAACGCAATATTGCGTATTGAAAATTTTGCATAAAAAATTACGTAAATTTGCGAAAAACTTTACGTAAATTTACATAATTTTTTACGTAAATTTATGTAAAAATTATGTATTAAAATTTTGCATAAAAAATTATGTAAATTTGCAAAAAACTTTACGCAAGTTTACGTAAAAATTTACGTAAATTTGCGTAGTTTCAGACGAAAATTTGCGTGGGTGTTATATTTTTCCGTAAAAATACGGATCGTAAAAATTACGCAATATTATACATATTAAAAATTCCTGATGACAGACCAGTATATAATCATTTAAAACAAATTACTATTGTTTTGATATTTCAAAAATTAAAATAGTCATAATTATTTATTATTGTGCTTATAAGTTTATAAATTGTGCAAAAATAAATTGAAAATTGACAAGTTAATTTTTTTTGACTTTTATAATTGATATATAAATGGACAATACATCAAAAATAATAATATTTTTATTGTTATCAATAAAAAAAATAAAATAAAATAAATGTACAATTATTTTTTAAAAAATCAGTGAATTTTGAATTTTTATGATAAAAAATAAAATTATTTTTATTTTTATATAATTTTATAACAAAATATAATATTTATAATAAAAAGTAAATTAATTTATTTTTATATAATTTACAATAAAATATAGTATTTATAACAATAATTTTATAGTAAAATATATACCCTAAAAAAAGTACGTTTTGTTATATTATTATTATATTATAGTTGTAGAAATATTCATAAAATTAAAAAAAATAGTTTTTTGTATTTTATAATTGTCTTGTTTTTAAAAATAATGTACTTATATTGTGTTAATTTTATACNTATATAATCATTTAAAACAAATTACTATTGTTTTGATATTTCAAAAATTAAAATAGTCATAATTATTTATTATTGTGCTTATAAGTTTATAAATTGTGCAAAAATAAATTGAAAATTGACAAGTTAATTTTTTTTGACTTTTATAATTGATATATAAATGGACAATACATCAAAAATAATAATATTTTTATTGTTATCAATAAAAAAAATAAAATAAAATAAATGTACAATTATTTTTTAAAAAATCAGTGAATTTTGAATTTTTATGATAAAAAATAAAATTATTTTTATTTTTATATAATTTTATAACAAAATATAATATTTATAATAAAAAGTAAATTAATTTATTTTTATATAATTTACAATAAAATATAGTATTTATAACAATAATTTTATAGTAAAATATATACCCTAAAAAAAGTACGTTTTGTTATATTATTATTATATTATAGTTGTAGAAATATTCATAAAATTAAAAAAAATAGTTTTTTGTATTTTATAATTGTCTTGTTTTTAAAAATAATGTACTTATATTGTGTTAATTTTATACTATTTCCATCGAAAAAAACACTGGTCAAATGGAAAAAAATAGGATGGTTTTATCATGAATAGGATTCCGATTGATGGCTAAATTTGCTAAGATTTATTAAGTATAGGCAGTCGATTTTTTCTAATTTATAAATAGGAATTTCCAATTTATAAATTTTCACAAATAGGATGTCCGATTTATGCATATTTGTGCCATCAATAGGATTCCGATTTTTGTTCATTCAACTAGTGAAATTTTATTGTCTAAATTTGTCTTGTTTAGATATAAAATAATATTTATAAAATCATAAATATAATAAGTACTTACTAAACATCAATAAACAATATCTTTAGCCTATTGTAACACTAAGTAGCATTTCTCTGATAAAATTTAAATAATGATTTATTTTACCTATACTGACTCCATAATATTTAACAATATTTTTGTAGTGATTTAATGCAATAATATTTTGTAACTAATAGTTTAAAAGTAATCGTATTTAATTTCATCTTAAAAATGTTTTTAATTATTGTAAACAATATATTTATTTATTTTCATCTCAAAAATATTCTTAATTATCATAAACAAAATAATTATTTACCTCATTCATAAATGATTTGCTTTATAAAAATCATCACTATTTTTATCATGCAAACATTTTAATGCAACTTATTTTTTAATTCTTTCAAATAGACATGACTGACTGTATCAAATCCTTCAATTGCAATTGGTTTGACATCTTTAAAAGTATTATGATCAAATTTTGTAGTGTCATTATATAGTCAAGGATTTTAGAAGTTACATTGACATCAGGTTCTAAAATTTATTTAAAAAATATTTAGTGATCGACAAAAAATTTGCATCAAAATTACATATATGTATTTTTTGCTGTTAACTAATGAATTATTGTTATCTTTTATCTCCTCTAGTATTTTAAAAACATTACTTTTGGTTAATTTGTTTCTGTATAACGTTGGAGCTATTTGTTTTATTCTGTAGTTCAACTAAATTGTGTTTTTGTTCATTTGTAATGTTTCCCGTAGTTTATTTCAATAAGTTCCAAAGTTTTTTCTATATTGTTCATGGGAATTCTTAGTTGATGTTTGTATATTCTACTCAAGGTCTCCAACGTTAATGTTTTAGAATATTCCACTGGTATTTCTATGCTTATTTGAATTAATACAATCTTTCAATTTTCCATCTTCCATATTTTTGAGTATCCCTAACATGGAATTAAATTGATATAGGTTCCATTTCTTTTTGTGTATATATATTTTTTTTTTTATTGTTTGGTTATTCATTTTATACTTTGTATAGTTATTATGTAATTGATAAAAGGATTTAATGATTATATAAAGATCTAATTTTTTTGGAATTGCATCATTATTGTGTCGATGTTGCTTCTGATTTCTTGGAGTTCTACCCTTTCTGTTTTAATACTTCCTTTAGATCAATATCTAATATCTATTCAAACTCTTTTCATATAGGATTTTCTTGTATATATATATAAGTTCTAATTATTTTTTCAAATCATTTCTATTGGTATTTTCCTCCAAATGGAACTTAAATTGCATGGTCTTCTTGCCTAGTAGTATCTTGTATATTTTGCATAAGTTAATTATTGATACTGTTAAATTAAAATATTTTTTATTTCCTGTTGTAATTTAATATTTGTTATATTCATTGTATTCATTCTATTTGTCTGTTGTATATATATATATTGAATAATGAACAAGCTGTTTGTATGATAGTGTACTGTAAATATAATACATATAATGCTATTCAAATAAATGAATTTTTCAAAAAATATTGAACAGGTCAAATAAATAAAGTTCAGAATCAATTCATAAAAAATAAATATTATAAAAATTTCATTAATAGAGAAAACCAAAAAAAAATAAAAAGAAACTTTTTTAATAAAATATACATTTATGAACTAATGGCTAATTTTAAGTTTTACTATAAGCTCACGACTAGTATTCAAGTTATTTTTGTTACTTCAATATTTAACGAATACTAAAAATTTAATTAGTTACGCTAATAAAATAAAAAATTCATTTATTTAAAAAAATTTTGGACTCATATATTAAAAAAAAGTTTTCTAGACATTTCAATTTTAAGATTTTAAAGTTTTGTTACTTCAACATTTAATGAATACTAAAAATTTAATCGGCTATACTAATAAAATAAAAAATTTATTCATTCAAAAAAATTTTTGGACTCATATATTAAAAAAAAGTTTTCTAGACATTTCAATTTTAAGATTTTAAAGAAATGATAAAGTAAAATTTAATTAGATTTTACATTTTATAAAAATTAATAGCACAAATAAATATAAAACAAATCCTTTCTACTGGCAAAATAAAAATCTTATTCATTTATTGAGTACATACATTTCAGATTTTCTATAGTTTGGATACGAATAACGGAAGTAGAAAAAAAAATCTCGATTTTATTTTTAATTATTTAATTAGCATCAAATATTTAATATGAATTTCAATTATTTCAATTTACATTAGGAAATTTTAATAGGCATTGTTACCGTAGTAATTGTAGGATGTATTTTATTTATTATTATTATATATTATAACTTATATTATTTATTATTTTATTATTATATTTATAATTAGTTCATATTTATTTATTTATTTATTAGTATATTCTTATTTGTAATACGAAAGACAAATTGATGTAGTTGTGTAGAGTAACTGTGTCCTGTAATAGATTTACCATAGATAGTAGTAAATTAATATGTAGATCATGTATTACGAAGACCCAAAGGACCTAAAGGACCTAAAGGACCCAAAAATTAGTTATATAAAGGATGGATTTTGGCTTGAGTAAAAGTCAGTTTGGATTGAATTTTTAGGCAGTTTTAGAATTAGGATTCTATCCTTTAATTAGAAAACCCTTTGTAACTAATTTATTTGTAAATTAGTTTCTTTTGTATTTTGCAATTACCATTAATAAAGGTTATTATTACCTTGAAATTATCAGTATTATTGTTTTATTAATAATAACCAAACCCATTGTATTGAATCGTCTACTTTATCATTTGGAGCGCTGTCTCGTGATATTAGTAGTTAACACTAATCAATACACTTATTAACAGTAGTTATTTAACTTCTAGAACCTACTTATAAGTAGTAGTTGTATCTATTTTGACTAATAGTTTCCTTGAATAATATCTTTAATATTATTTCAAGAGTTCCTGTTCATCCCATGTGTTTATTAAGAAGGATAAACCTCCATTGGTAACAATTTGGTGCCTTCTAGCGGAAACGCAAAAAGAAATTATACTGTTAATGGTTATTGCCAAAAGACGAAACGATTGTGTAGATGAAGCAATCAAACAAAAGAACGAAGCTCTCTCTGAAATTGTTGAGCGTGAACTATCCTGAGAAAAAAAGGATCCTAACTACGAAGTAACTTATACTTTAAAGGACCTTAATCGAGTAAAAGATCATCTCGATTTGATTAAACATCACATGTGGATTCGTGATAACATTCTTGTTGACAACAGAAGAACTGTCTTTAACATACCGACCAGATCTAAACCAAAGAATAATTGAAATTCTTAAGTTAATGCTTTGGAGTCGACACCTCAAAACTCAACAAGGCGAACTGTTCAACGGTTAACCCTGGAAGAAAGAGAACAAAGAAGACAACTATATCAGCAACGTTGACTTGAGCGACAAATTCAAAGAGAAAATCAGAATCCAGTTACTGTTAGGTTACCCGCAAGTAATTCAACAACAACTTCCCCCTCTGCAACTGTTGGAACAGTTGGAACCACTTCTTGACAGAGACGCCGATCTAACGAAACTCCTCAAAGTTTCTCGCAAGCAGTATCTCCAAGGTAGTGGTGGGATCCGGATATCCATTTATCTGTGAACGGATAATTCGTGAACTTTATCACGGATACGAATATCTGTAATTAAATATCCGGATATATCCACGGATATCGTTGGATATCTGTTATTATCCAAGGATATCTTTAGATATCCGTTATTATCCGTATTTATCTGTTATATATCTGTTTTATTCGTTATATATCTGTTTTTATCCGTTATTTATCTGTTTTTATCCGTTATATATCTGTGAATAAAAAACTAAAAATTAGAGATAATTGTCAAGGGTTGTCACATATAAATTTTTTATTTTAATAAGTAAATATCAAAAACGATACTAAGTAACCTTAAAGATAAGAATGAATTGCGCATCATATTAAAATTGAGTGAACAATTGTTATTTCAAAAGATTTCACCNGTTGGAACCACTTCTTGACAGAGACGCCGATCTAACGAAACTCCTCAAAGTTTCTCGCAAGCAGTATCTCCAAGGTAGTGGTGGGATCCGGATATCCATTTATCTGTGAACGGATAATTCGTGAACTTTATCACGGATACGAATATCTGTAATTAAATATCCGGATATATCCACGGATATCGTTGGATATCTGTTATTATCCAAGGATATCTTTAGATATCCGTTATTATCCGTATTTATCTGTTATATATCTGTTTTATTCGTTATATATCTGTTTTTATCCGTTATTTATCTGTTTTTATCCGTTATATATCTGTGAATAAAAAACTAAAAATTAGAGATAATTGTCAAGGGTTGTCACATATAAATTTTTTATTTTAATAAGTAAATATCAAAAACGATACTAAGTAACCTTAAAGATAAGAATGAATTGCGCATCATATTAAAATTGAGTGAACAATTGTTATTTCAAAAGATTTCACCTGTTCGAACTTTAATCATCAATAGTTCCCTCAATTTTGATGATATAAGTCTGTCTTTTTAATATAATGCGCAATTTATTCATGTCTTTAAGGTTACTTAGTACCGTTTTTGACATTTACTTATTAAAATAAAATGTTTTATATGTGACAACCGTTAACAATTATTTCCGATTTGTAATTTATAAAGTATTTTTTAAAATTAATTATACAATAATAATGATTGTCAAAGGAAAAAATTGATCATAACTTTAAGCTTGATGCAGTAACTTTATAAATAAAAACAAATAGAAATGGATAATTTTTTATTTATAAAAATTTATTTTATTTATTTTAAAAGCAACCAAATTTCTTTTTTAACTATTTATTTTATTTTAAAACTAATTAAATTTCTTTTTTAATTATTATTTATGTATCCACTGGAAAAATTCCTCCAGCCAATTGCCAATTTTTTTTACAAAAAATTAAATTTTCAAATGTAATTGCTGTTAATTGTGTTCTTTTTATAGTCATAATATTTCCTGCTTGACTGAATAATCTTTCACTTGATGTGGAGGTTGCTGGAATAGCTAAATATTTTTTAGCTAATTTTGATAATATTGGAAACCTAGATACATTGTTTTTCCACCATGAAAGAGGACAATTTTCAAAATGAATTTTAGGTAATGCTAAATAATTATCTACTTCATTAAGATTATTGCTATTTTGAAACATTCTCGCTAAAAATGAATTAGATTTAACTACACTACATTCAATTTCTTGATTATTATTAGTTAAATTTTTTATATCTTGATAAGCTTTTTTAATTTGTTCTAAAGTTTTAGTGCGTACTACTTCTGAAGCAAATTCTAAATCTTTAAATCTGGAATCTAATAATGCAGCCAATATTCCATGTTCTTGTGGAACATTCCAATAATGTTTAATAACATTATATAGTGCAGTTTTAACTTTATTTTTTAAATTGAAACAATTTTGTGGTGAATTAATACTAATTTTTCTACTTTTAAATCCTTCAGTGTCATCTTCTGGTGCATCAGTATAACCTATATTATCATCAAAAGCTGTATTTGGATTACTTAAATCTACAATTTCAATTTCTGAATCATCAGGTAATAATTTTTGACTGATTATTTCTAATATACTATACATCAAACTAATAGTAGTATATTTACTTCCACCCAAGTATTCTGTTGCTTCAGCAAAATCTTCTAAAATTATAATTAATTCACCAATTGCTTGCCATTCTTTTTTTATTAAATTTATAATCTTCTTCCATCATACTTTGTTGAAGGATCTGGATCAATCATCATAGTAGTTGCTATAATTTCAACAAGATCTTTAATTTTAATTAGACGTTTCCATGCAAGATAACTAGAGTTCCATCTTGTCTTTACATCAGAAATCAATCTCAAATATTCATGAATATTTTCCAAATTCTATAATAATATATTTTTATTAAATAATAAAATATTAATAAAGTTGTTTAATTAAGTTTTCAATAATTTATTAATTTAAAAATTTATAAATAATTTAATAATTACCTCATTATTGATATGACTATTATTTTTTTGTATTTCTATTAATTTTTCTGTTTGTTTAGGTGTAGTAAAAAAATTAATTAGTCACTTAGCTCTTGCAATTAAAACTTCAGCTGGTAGTAATCCTTTTCCTATTACTAATTGAAGGGTATGTGCTGTACAAGGAAGTCGTGTAAGTTCAGTCATCAATCTTCCTGCTTTGACCATATTTGATCCATTATCTGTTGTTATGGTAAAAACTTTTCCAGTTAAATTCCAATTTGAAATAATTTCATGTAATACATTACAAATATTATATCCAGTATGGGGATATGGTATATATTGAATTGCTAAAATAGCTTCACAAAGTTTAAAATCATTATCAATAAAAGAACAAGTCACTCCAATATAACCATTTCTACTTTTAGCTGTCCATAAATCAGTAGTTAAAGAACATGAAGTAATTTCTTCATTAAATTTTTTTACCAAAATGGTTTTAATTTGATTATATGATTCTGCTAATAATTGTTGAATTGTTTTTTTACTTGGAAGTTGATAATAAGGATCAAGCTCATGGATAAATTCAATAAATCCCTCATCATTGCACATACTTATTGGTTGAATATCTTTAATTAACATTCCAACAAATTTTTTATCACGACTTTGTTTAATATCAGGATTACTTTTCAGTACTTCCTCAATAGATGGTTGTGATAACTGATTATTATTTTTAAATTCATGCATTTTTCTCTTATGGCTTTCTTCTGTAATTCTATGTGTAGCAAGATTATACGTGTTGCCCAAATCCCAAATAATTTGGGATTTGGGATGGCAAAATGCACAAATTACTAGTATTTGGGATTTGGGATTTGAGATTTTAGCAAAAGATACTAATTATAATTTGGGATTTGGGATTTCGGCAAAAGATACTAATTATAATTTGGAATTTGGGATTTGGGATTTGGGATTTCGGCATTTGGGATTTCGGCATTTGGATTTTGAATTTGGGCGGCAGGTATAAGCAAGATGGAAAATAAAATTGTCTATAGACCCATCAGAACCTATGAAATGACCACAAAATCCTTTCTTGAATTTGAACTAGTTGTAGGTTGACTATCTATATTTGAGTCTGATATTACTACTACAAGCTCAAGGGAATTTTTTTTTTGCCGTTTAGATGAATTATGTCTTTGCTTTTGTCTTTTTAAATTATTTTGTTCAATAATTTCAAGATCAGACTGTTCAGACTGTTCAGATTGTTCAGACTGTAATAACTCTGTTTCTATCTGTGTAGACTCATCACTTTCATCATTGGACATTCTGGCTATTTTGAAGTAAGAATAATTACACGAATTTTTATTTTTTTTTATTTCAAATAAAATAAATAAAATATGTCACACAAATCTTCAGAGTTATTGTACAACAATGAATTTTCCTTACATAATTATCTTCATAGTAAATTATTAAATCCAAAACATATGCATTAATTAACATTCATATCAATCTCAACTGATTGCAATAAGTAAACTCAAAGATGAAGAGAAGAGGTAGTATTGTTATTTTATTTTATTTTTTTTAAAAGAAAAATAATAATAATGAGCATCTGCCATGTGCTGTCCCAATGATTTCACAATCTTAAAGGAAAAAGAAGAGATAAATATTATTATTTGCTTTTTTAAGAAAATAATTAAATAACAATAAAAAAAAACACTTACATATTTTCACTACATACATAGTCTAATCAATTCCATATTCCTAAAGGAGAGAAAAGGTAAGTATTGTTTTCTTTTTTATTTTAATTTTTTTTTAAAAAAATAAAAATAAAAATAGATACTTTTGTCACCATACGCTCACCCAATCAAAGAGTATTATCATTTTTCTTTTTTTCTTTTATTATTTTTTAAAAAAAAAATAAAATAGATCCTTCACAACTGTACACCTGTTCAACCAATTCCATATTCTTAAAAGGAGAGAGGTAAATATTGTTTTCTATATTTTAATCATTTTTTTAAAATAAAATAAAAATAATTACCTTTGCCTCCAATCAATTCTGTATTCCTAAGGGAGAGAAGAGGTAGGTATTGTTTTCCTTTTTATTTTTTTATTTTTTAAAAAAAAAAAAAAAATAGTTTACCATCATATGTTCACCTAACCGAACTGATTCCATTTTTCTAAAGAAAAAAAGAGGTAAGTATCATTTTTTTCTTTTTTTATTTTAATTTTTTTTTAAAAAATAAAAATAAAAATAAATACCTTCGCCACCATACATTTGCTCAATCGATTTTGGGAGAGAAGTGGTAGGTATCGTTTTCTTTTTTATTTTTTTATTTTTTAAAAAAAAAATATAAATAGTTCGCCACCATATGTTCACCCAACTGAACTGATTCCGTTTTCCTAAAGAAAAGAAGAGATAAGTATCATTTTTTTTTTTTATTTTAATTTTTTTTTAAAAAATAAAAATGAAAATAGATACCTTCGCTACCATACATTTGCTCAATCGATTTTGGAAGAGAAGTGGTAGGTATCATTTTCCTTTTTATTTTTTTTTTTAAAAAAAAAAAAAAATAGTTTACCATCATATGTTCCCCTAACCGAACTGATTCCATTTTTCTAAAGAAAAAAAGAGGCAAGTATCATTTTTTTCTTTTTTTATTTTAATTTTTTTTAAAAAATAAAAATGAAAATAGATACCTTCGCTACCATACATTTGCTCAATCGATTTTGGAAGAGAAGTGGTAGGTATCATTTTCCTTTTTATTTTTTTTTTTTAAAAAAAAAAAAATAAAAATAATTCACCGCTATATGTTCACCCAACCAAATTGATTCTGTTTTCCTAAAGAAAAGAAGAAGTAAGTATCATTTTTTCTTTTTTTATTGTAATTTTTTTTTAAAAAATAAAAATAAAAATAGATACCTTCACTGTTCTATATGAGGTAGGTATCGTTTTCTTTTTATTTTTATTTTTTTTTTAAAAAAAAATAAAATAGATTTTTGACGTACCCTAAAGGAGAGAAGAGGTAAGTATCATTTTCTCTTTTTTTATTAAAGAAAAGAAAATAAAAATAATACCTTCGCCCACCATCCATCCAACCGATTTTATATACCTAAAATAAATTTTTTTTATTTTTTTTTTTAATTAAATAAAATTAAATAATAAAATATAAAACCACATACCCGAATATGTCGTTGTCATCCATCTATCCATCCATCCATCCATTCATCCAACCGATTTTATATCCTAAAATAAATATATTTTATTTTATTTTAATTTATTTTTTTTTTAATTAAATAAAATTAATAATAATAATCCAAAAACACAAAAACACGCATACCTGAATATGTCCGTTTCAAACCGATTTAATTTAAGAGATTTTTTTTAAAAAAAAAATATTTAAAATCAGATCTTCTTAGATAATCAGCAGATCTGAACGGATATCTGAGGATATCCGTACGGATATCCGTTTATCCGAAAAAATCATCTGTATACCAAAGCACCAATCTGGATAGGTCTTAAACAAATCCCACCACTACTCCAAGGCAATCACCGGAACAAGTCACTCCACGTGTAGCCACCTCTCCAAACAATTGGGACCAACTCCAAAACATTCGAACTTTCTACCAACCATTAGATTTTAATCTCCTTAACCAACAACTGGCAGAAGCTCATTTAACCACCTCTGATAGTAGCGACAGTAGTGATACCGAGGACGAAATGGCAAACGCTATAATTGATTATTTGGAAGATAACTTACATAACAATACATCCCTTCGAATCGATCCATTCTATGGGGATGGAACTCAGAATCCTCTTCAATGGATGATCCATTTTGAGAAAGTCGCCCGCAATAATGCATGGGACGAAGCAAAAAAGATTCGCAAGTATACTACCTACCTTGAAGACGATGTCAAAGAATAGTACGATAAAATAAACCCTAATGACATGGCTGATTTGGGCCGCCTGGAAAGCTGGGTTTGCCGAAAAGTATTGCAATACCTGATGGAAGAATAAATGGCTACGTGAGTTAGAAAACAATCATCAGCAACAAGAAGAAACTATCAATGCTTATTACGCAAGGTTTAAACGATTGGTGAAATGGGTGGAAATTAATGTTGACCAACATAAACGACTCTTCATAAAAGGATTGTTACCTCACATCGCACCATTGGTAACCATGCAAGTCCCAGCTACCTTAGCTGCTGCCTTAGAAAAAGCGCAAGCTTATGAGGAAGAATTGGATATGGTAAATGAAATTGAATTTCGTAAACAAAAAGGTAAAAAGAAAGTTGTTAAAAGTTCAGACGAAGAAGAAGAGGAAGAAGAGAAAAGGAAACCAAAGAAAACGGTACTTAAAATGAAAAAAAAGGAAGCTAAAGTAACTTTTGATCCTGCTCACAACCTCGACGACTTGACAAAAAAATTTGAAAAGATGCAATTGAATTTAATTCAAAAAATGGAAAAATTAACCACGCAAGTTAACCAACAACCTATATACCGCAAACGAGAAAATAACCGTGACAACTCTTCACAAAATAACTGGAATAATCGAAACAATAATCGAAACAACCGAAATAACAATCGAAAAACTCGTACTTGTTTCAAATGTGGAAAGGAAGGACACATTTCTTGGGACTGTCTTGATCGCAAAGATAATTCAGAAAACTCCGCACATGCCAAATTGGTAGAAGTTGAAGAGGAAAGCAAAAAGGAGGAAGATAAACTTTTACAACACCTTCTCGATACTTATGATGCTTATTTGGAAAAACGAGAAAGAAATGACAGTAGCGACAAGGATACACCCATTAAGCGACCTCGTAACACTAATATTCCTGAGCCGAAACTAAGCTTGAATACCTTTGGACTTCCTAAAACTACGAGTGTACCAGTATCTAAAGTCATTAAAACTGAAATTACTTCAAAGAAAAAGTCCAAGAAAAAGGAAGTAATTAAGATAGTGAAAGGAAATAAAGAAAAGAAAAAGGAAAACACAACTCAACCACCTCTTTTTAGGAAAAAGGATTTTGATATTGTGGAACAACTATAAAACCAACCTGCTAGTTTATCTTGGGCTGATGCTTTAGAAGTTCCATCTATTAGGAAAAGTTTCTTTGAAGCCCTTCGAAAACCAAAAGAAAAGGAAATTAAATTAGCAGACCAGGAATACTCTCTAAAAACTACAGCTTTAAAATGTAATGTCGCAGTAGGAGCTTACACTGTGCCTATTATTGTTGACAGTGGCGCAGCTATTAGCATTATTATTCGCGATGCCATAGAGCAACTAGGTTATGAAATTGAGGAAGCTTCTAAAAGTATTATTTTACCTGCTACTGGAAAGAAAACTCAACCTCTAGGAGTTATTCGCGACTTACCAATTACTATTCAAGGCTAAACTATTCTGATTGATGTGGAAGTAATCGATGCTGCTACTTATTCCTTATTGTTAGGCAACAATTGGCTAATAAAAGCTAATGCTTCATATAATTGGAGCGACAAAGAATTAACCCTCAGATGGCAAGGAAAAACTCTTACTGTTCCTGTCAACTGTTCAAAGGAAACTAAGGAAGAGTTTGCTGAACTTATTGAAAATACGGATGAAGAGAATACTAATAAAAGTGATACTGAAACAAAATTAATTTATCCTTTTTAGGTAACAATTTATCCTTTTTTGGATTTTTCTAGAATTTTCAAATCGACCTAAACCCTAACCCTAATCACTTGGGTCAAAAGGTTCAGAAGTCACGTTGACCAATAAGAGATCAGCACGTGTATAATCACGTGAATGTCACATTAGGAGTCACATGTGATCGCCGGTGATCGAGGCTGCGACATCGGATCGTCGATGTCATGTGTTTTGGAGGTCGGACGACTGCAGAATTTCCTGTTTCAGAAAATTGTTTTTCCTTAACTGGAATCAGATAAATCCTAAGGTTTTATCGTCGTTTTGCCTATATTTGGTAACCCTAATTTTCATAGGAAATGTGGTACCAATTTCGGTAATTAACGAATTTAATAAACAATGGAACAGGTTTTTCTTCGGAAAATCCTAATCCTTTTGTTTATTAAATTAAAAATTACTGAATTAGAGATTACCGAAATTAAATAATTTAATTTAATTTCAGTAATTAATCTGTTTCGTCTTCTTCTTTAAAGAGTTGAAACCCTAATTGTCATGCGTCGTCTCCTCTTTGCTAAATGAGTCGAACATGCTCATTGATAATTTAATCTAAAAATAGAGAACTTTAACGATTGGTGTTTAAAACTATTGAGTCACCAATGCGTTTGATTGTTAATTCTTTATTAGTATGTTGCTTTCATTGATAAACTATCTCAGATTTACCGCTAATTAAGATGCGACCTGCGCGCGAAAGCCCAGCTCCCTTCACGAGGGTAAACCCCAAAAGGTATATAAAACGTTGAGTTCGGGGTATGTTGAGTTATAGAACTCTTCATATTTCTTTCGAATCATTTTGATTAACTTCAATCTGCCTCGAGCTCGACGCTAATTGATCTTTTATTCCACTGAAAGCATATAATTTTAACAACCCTAACCCTAACCATGGGTTAGGTCGGAAGTCAGCTGATAACCCTAATCGGGATTATCCCAATTTGGTAGTTCTGCGGAATTTCCACTTTAGAAATTGCCTAAAAAGGGGGATGTCTAAAGCAGAGTCCATTACGAGATTACCGAAATTAATTAATATTAGAGTAAGTGCTGGGTTAGGGTTAGGGTTTGAGTAACTATTAGTAGCTATTATATGTAAAATTGCCTCCCCGACATTTTTTATTAATGCACCAAGATATGTTTAGACATTATTTTCTTTTATTTTTCGTGTTTTTCACTTTTTTTCTTCGTCGGGCTGATTCGTATAAACAGGACCCCGAGCAATCTATAGATAGGTCAGATAATACTAAATTTGGAAATAAGAAAGGAAAAATATAATTTTTGTAAGTAAATTTTTTAAATTTTAATTAAAAATAAGCAACTTTTTAAAAATTTTACTATGATNAAAGCCCAGCTCCCTTCACGAGGGTAAACCCCAAAAGGTATATAAAACGTTGAGTTCGGGGTATGTTGAGTTATAGAACTCTTCATATTTCTTTCGAATCATTTTGATTAACTTCAATCTGCCTCGAGCTCGACGCTAATTGATCTTTTATTCCACTGAAAGCATATAATTTTAACAACCCTAACCCTAACCATGGGTTAGGTCGGAAGTCAGCTGATAACCCTAATCGGGATTATCCCAATTTGGTAGTTCTGCGGAATTTCCACTTTAGAAATTGCCTAAAAAGGGGGATGTCTAAAGCAGAGTCCATTACGAGATTACCGAAATTAATTAATATTAGAGTAAGTGCTGGGTTAGGGTTAGGGTTTGAGTAACTATTAGTAGCTATTATATGTAAAATTGCCTCCCCGACATTTTTTATTAATGCACCAAGATATGTTTAGACATTATTTTCTTTTATTTTTCGTGTTTTTCACTTTTTTTCTTCGTCGGGCTGATTCGTATAAACAGGACCCCGAGCAATCTATAGATAGGTCAGATAATACTAAATTTGGAAATAAGAAAGGAAAAATATAATTTTTGTAAGTAAATTTTTTAAATTTTAATTAAAAATAAGCAACTTTTTAAAAATTTTACTATGATAGTTAAGCAGACTCTAATGTGACCTATTTATAGATTGCTCTGGGTCCTGTATAAACAAAAAATTCACGATTTTCATTGGCCATAGTCAACGGAAAATCTCGTGATGGACTCTGCTTTAGACGACCCCCCAAAAAGGAAATACTGCAATATTTCTATTTTGGATTCGCCCAAAAAGAAAATTTGTCTAAAAAGGAAATTAATTTATTCTTTTTTAGATTTAATTTATCCTTTTTAGGAAAAATTTTAGAAACTTCAAATTAACCCTAACCCTAATCCTAATCAAGTCGGGCGGGAGTTCGGAAGTCACACGGACCAATAAGGTCTCGCCACGTGAATGTCACAGGTTAGAAGTCATATGTGATCGCCAGTCGGATCCCAAAGTCTCGACATCGACCCGACTGTCGATCATCACATGTTTGTTTGGTCGGAATGCTGCGGAATTTCCATAAGGGGAAAAATGTTTTTCCTTAACTGGGGGATGTCTAAAGCAGAGTCCATCACATGATTACCGAAATTAATTAATATTAGAGTAAGTGCTGGGTTAGGATTAGGGTTTGAATAACTATTAGTAGCTATTATATGTAAAATTGCCTCCCCGACATTTTTTGTTAATGTACCAAGATATGTTTAGACATTAGTTTCTTTTATTTTTCGTGTTTTTCACTTTTTTTCTTCATCGGGCTGATCCGTATAAACAAAAAATTCACGATTTTCATTGGCCATAGTCAATGGAAAATCTCGTGATGGACTCTGCTTTAGATGACCCCCTTAACCGGAAGTCACGAAACTCTAAGGTTTTGTTGTTTTCTTGCTTTTTTTAGTCTACACATTAAGGATGGTAGGCGCAATACGAATTGAGCCAGGAATTTAGCCAGATTTAATTTAGCCAATTGAGCCCAGAATTTAGCCACGGCGCAATCAGGCGCAATGGCTAAATTCTGGCGCAAAGGCTAAATAATGGCGCAATTCTGATTGGCTGGCGCAATTATAAAATTTATTAAATAATTATTTTTAAATTTTTAAAAATAATTAATTTTAGCTTTAATTTCAAATCAATTTTACATGACTAGGAGCGATTTACTACTATGATATTCCTATGACAGATCGAAAGATCTGGTTCTTAGCTACAAGATGATATATATTTCATTTCTGTAACATTAAAATTGACCAAATTATAGCTATTTTAAAACAATATATTAAAATATTAATATCGGTAAAATTAATTAAGAATTTTATCTGATCAACCTTTTGTCACGTGACCAAAATTGCGCCAGCCAATCAGAATTGCGCCATTATTTAGCCTTTACGCCAGAATTTAGCCATTGCGCCTGATTGGCTGGCGCAATTATAAAATTTATTAAATAATTATTTTTAAATTTTTAAAAATAATTAATTTTAGCTTTAATTTCAAATCACTTTTACATGACTAGGAGCGATTTACTACTATGATATTCCTATGACAGATCGAAAGATCTGGTTCTTAGCTACAAGATGATATATATTTCATTTCTGTAACATTAAAATTGACCAAATTATAGCTATTTTAAAACAATATATTAAAATATTAATATCGGTAAAATTAATTAAGAATTTTATCTGATCAACCTTTTGTCACGTGACCAAAATTGCGCCAGCCAATCAGAAATTGCGTCTGAATTTAGCCAGAAAAAAATTAATTAGCCTTTGAGCCAGAATTTAGCCAGCGCAATTTAATTAGCCTTTGAGCCAGAATTTAGCCAGAATTTAGCTGACACAAAATTAATTAACCAAAGGCACAATTATTGAGCCAGCCTTCATATCAATTGAGCCTCCCACCCTTACTACACGTGTTCCCATATAGGATCACTGATTAATTTCGGAATTGACTGTATTTAGTCAACTTCAGATTAGGGTTTTTCCAAAGGAAAAACCCTAATCCTCATTGTTAACTAAATTAGTCTTATTTAATTAATAAAGTTTAATTAATTATTTTTTTTTTGGGGTGTTCCTCTTATTAAATTATTAATTTAATTTCAGAATCTAATTTGTTTGGTTTTCTATTTTTAGAAATCAAACCCTAAACGTTTAAGAGTTAATTATATTTGCTTAATATGTCAAACAAGTCTTACGTTTTGAATGAAATAATAAAGAGAAACTCTAACGATTGGTGTTTTAAAACTATTTGAGTCACCAATGCGTTTGATTGTTATATTGAAATAGTATGTCGCTTTTAATGATAAGTTATTTTCAGATGTATCGCTAAGTAAGGATAATCACAACCCATGGTGACCGAAAATGTAGCCCTCTGCGTTGCAGGTGTCCCCAAAAGATGCATAAATACCGCTGGGTTCGGAGCTTGGGGAAATGTAGATTTCTTCAAACTATAAAGTATTTCGTGTATTTTATTCATTTAAAGTATTCAATCTGCTTCGAGCTCAGCGCTAATTGATATCTTATTACATTAAAAGCATTAAACTATAAAACCTAACCCTAACCCTAACCCTAATTTGGATATATTAGAAAACCCTAACCCTAACTTGTAATTATAAGAGGTACTGCGCTTTTTTCCTAAATGGAAATCGCCAGAAAGGAAATACTGCGGTATTTCCTAATTGAAATCACCCAAAAAGAAAATTCGCCCAAAACGTATTTAATTTATCCTTTTTTGAAAATCACATGTTTTGTGATCGACATTAACCCTAGAAAGTTTTGATTATCGATCCCAAAATTATGTTGACCAATAATAGGTCAACACGTGAATGTCACACCTGGTTAGGCACATATGAGTCATGCCGATGTCGATCCTCACGTGTGAAAGTGATCGTCATGACTCACATGTTTAATGTAGATCATCTGCTGCGGAATTTCCTATTTCAGAAAATTGTTTTTCCAAATCCGGAATTCACAGAACCCTAAGGTTCCAAACTTGTTCTACAAAAAAGGAAATATTTAATTATAAATTTTTCCCACACTTGATTAATAATGATATTATTAATTAAAATTACTAAATTAGACTTCTTTATTGAAACCCTAATTTAACTAAGTTTAAATTAATTTTTACTATATTTGGGTTGTACCAAAATTATTAATTTACATTAATTTCAGAATTTACTTTGATTTGTCTCCTGTTTTAAGAAAGAGATGATGATTTTACATGTGTTTCGCATCTGTTTTCTTAATTTGCGGACTGAAACATATGTTATCAATGAAAATTGAGAAAATAATGAATCTATTAGTGTTTAAACTATTAAGTCACCCATACGATTCCCCTTTAAATTGTTTATTATAATATATGTCGTTTTTGATGATAAGATATTTCGGATACGTTGTCGTGTTTGGTTTTAGTGCACGAAGTCCTTAATTGTGCCTTCTTACGTGCAAAGATCATTTGAAACGTATAAAATATGCCAGGTTTGGAGCTTGTTGGAATGTAGATTCCTTCAAACTTTCGAGTATTTCGTTTAAAAAACTTAAAACATTTTTTAATCAATCGGCCTCGAGCTTGACACCAATTGATATCTCTATTTCATTAAAAGCAAATAACTTATATTTTAACCCTAACCCTCCTGAGATGCGCTTATTAGTTTAAATACTGTATTCTTTCTGATTTCCTTGTTTCATAGAGCAACTCCAAGCCATATGTCCAGTCTGTCCACAATGGTAGCAATTTGGTGGATTATTATAACTTCTAAAGCTCTGTTCTCTATTGCCATTATAATTGTTATAACTTTGTCCCCTGTTATTATTGTTATAATTTGATCTGTTATTAAAAGTATTAGATATTCTTTCTCCTTTTTCAATAATCTTCTATAATGTTTTGACAATAGGCGTGAAGGCTTTCTGTACTATTCGTTCAATTACATCTTTGCTTTCATTATTTTTATTTCGAGATGGTACAAACCCTTGCATGCCCATAAAAGTGATAATAGTATATCTTATTATAACCTCAGGATAAATTTGCACATTTTCTTCAAATTGTTTAGCCATTCTAATCGCTTTTTCCAATGTTAATTTCTCTTGGGACATAATAAATAGTCGGGTTTGATAGGCAATATCTTTTTGTAATCCTTTCAAAAACTGCCAAACTTTTTTTTCTTCATTTCATCTATTATTGCTATCTATTCGTTTAATTAATTTCTTAATATTATTCGAATATTGTTTCATGGTTTCGCCTAGTTTCTGTACTTTCATTTGTAACTCAAATCTCCATTGATTTATTAACACAGTTGTTCAAAAGGTGGCCAAGAAAGATGTCTCAAAAGAGGTTTAATTCATATTGTTCCAATGATTGATGAGATTCTGTTCTTTTTGCGTTTCGTTAAAAAAATTGTCCTGCTATACCCTATAGATATCCGCTAACTATTTGAACTTGTATTCATCTGTATATTGGTTTATTTTTGCTGATTGATTGAATTCTTCTAACCATTCTATGGGATCTTAGTTTCCTCTGAAAAATGACGGTATTCTTGCATCATTTTTTATGCGAAATGCATTTTAGAATCCCAGTATTAGAGCGTTCACCTTATTTTCACTAGTATTTATACTTGGTTTGTAATTTTTCTTCATTTCGACAGTTTGACGTATTATTCCGTAAGATTTTGTAAAAATATTTTTGATGATTCTTCAGAGATTTTATCTGGTTACACAAATTTTCGCTTGACAATCTTCGTTGTAAATCCTTTGATCTAGGAGAATTTTGTTATGCTAGTAACTACTTTAATGATTACTCTTAATAGATCACAAAACGAAACGTAAAAAAATAGTTTTTATAAAAAGGTGATTATAATAATATTAAATTATATATTTTCGAATTACTTCGTGATGTTAAAAAATTACTTTGGTTATTCTTTTCAAAAATAGAAATATAATAGATACTTTATTAAATTAATTAAAAAATATAAAATTTGTGAAACAGATGTGCTAATATTATAGGTTACTGCGTTGAATACTTTATGCCACCTCACAAAAGGCACCAAATTCTGTCACAGGAGTGCAGAGTATTTTGAACAATTTCTCAAATCAGTCTCTCAGTTTGCATCACACAAACAAATAATAATATGCTCTATCTGCCAGTAGGTCAAGTAATCAATCGATCTAAACTTGTCTATCTTGAAACAGATAATAAATATATAATAAATAATAATAATAATCAAATAATAATCAAATTAATCATAAAGGTACAGTGAGTAAGATGGAGTAAAAGTAGTAACGTAGTATCAAATAATATTTAATAATATTTCACAATATTATAACACAAAGTATAAGTTTATTAAAATATAAAATATAAAGTTTTTTAAAAGTAAAGTATCATTCAACAACAGAAATATTACAGCATGACGTATCTTTCCTGTTCCTGAAGGAAGTTTACTTTTCTATTTAATATTTATCAAAGTATTTTGAATTATTCTGAATTATTTCTAATTATTAATTAATAATTAACTGTGTTATTAAAATATATCTTGTAATTCATTAACTACTGAAACTTACTCCCGACAATAGTCGTATTTATACTGTGGCGAAGTAAATTGGTAATCAGGTGAAATGTTACAGGGGATAACATTTTGTAACACTAGATGAACTTTAAGGTGATTGTCATCCTTGTACGAGGATGAAGGATGAAAAATGCTGTACAAGGATGAAGGATATTGTACGAGGATGAAGGATATCGTGCGAAGATGAAGGATGACGCACAAAGGATGAAGTATAAAGTACAAAAATAAAGTGTAAACAAAAGAGAAAGTATAAATACGACTGTTGTCGGAAGTAAGTTAGTCAGAGAGATAACTCAGTTAGTGAATAAATAAACAATTAATTAATAATTAAAAATAATTCAGAATAATTTGAAACTCTTTATTAAATATTAAATAGAAAAGTAAACTTCATTCAGGAACAGGAAAGATACGTTACACTGTAATATTTCTGTTGTTAAATGATACTTTACTTTTGTAACTTTATATTTTATATTTTAAAAAAACTTATATTTTGTGTTGTAATATTGTGAAATATTATTAAATATTGTTTGATACTGCGTTACTACTTTTACTCCACCTTACTCACTGTGCCTTCATGATTAATTTGATTATTATTTGATTATTATTATTATTTATTATATATTTATTATCTGTTTCAAGATAGGCAAGTTTAGATCGACTGATTGCTTGACCTACTGGCAGATAGAGCATATTATTATTTGTTTGTGTGATGCAAACTGTGAGACTGATTTGAGAAATTGTTCGAAATACTCTGCACTCCTGTGACAGAATTTGGTGCCTTCTGTGAGGTGGCATAAAGTATCCAACGCAGTAACCTATAATATTGGCACATCCATTTCACAAATTTTATATTCTTTAATTAATTTAGTAAAATACTCATTATATTTCTAATTTTGGGAAAGGATAATCAAAGAAATTTTNCTCAGTTAGTGAATAAATAAACAATTAATTAATAATTAAAAATAATTCAGAATAATTTGAAACTCTTTATTAAATATTAAATAGAAAAGTAAACTTCATTCAGGAACAGGAAAGATACGTTACACTGTAATATTTCTGTTGTTAAATGATACTTTACTTTTGTAACTTTATATTTTATATTTTAAAAAAACTTATATTTTGTGTTGTAATATTGTGAAATATTATTAAATATTGTTTGATACTGCGTTACTACTTTTACTCCACCTTACTCACTGTGCCTTCATGATTAATTTGATTATTATTTGATTATTATTATTATTTATTATATATTTATTATCTGTTTCAAGATAGGCAAGTTTAGATCGACTGATTGCTTGACCTACTGGCAGATAGAGCATATTATTATTTGTTTGTGTGATGCAAACTGTGAGACTGATTTGAGAAATTGTTCGAAATACTCTGCACTCCTGTGACAGAATTTGGTGCCTTCTGTGAGGTGGCATAAAGTATCCAACGCAGTAACCTATAATATTGGCACATCCATTTCACAAATTTTATATTCTTTAATTAATTTAGTAAAATACTCATTATATTTCTAATTTTGGGAAAGGATAATCAAAGAAATTTTTAACATTACGAAGTAATTCGAAAATATACAATTTAAAATTATTATAATTACCTTTTTATAAAACTATCTTCTTACAATTTGTTTCGTGATCTATCAAAAGTGATCATCAAAGTAGCCATTAGCATAACAAAATTCTTCCAGATCAAAGAATTTACAACGAAGATTGTCAAGCAAAAATTCGTGTAACCAGATAAAATCTCCAGAGGATTGTCAAAAATACTTTAACAAAATCTTACGGATCAATACGTCAAACTGTCGAAACGAAGGAAAATTACCAAACCAAGTATGAATGCTGGTGAAAATGAGGCGAATGCTTTAATATTGGGACTTCAAAATGCATTCCGTATAAGAAATGACGCAAGAATGCCATCATTTTTCGGAGGAAATCAAGATTCTATGGAATGGTTAAAAGAATTCAATCAATCGGCAAGGATAAACCAGTATACTGATGAATACAAACTCCAAGTAGTCAGCGGATACCTGCAGGGTACAGCAGGACAATGGTTCAACAAAGCGCAAGAAGGACAGAACTCCATCAATCATTAGAATAATACAAATCAAACCTCCTTCGAGACATCTTTCTTGGCCACCTTTCAAACAACTGCGTTGATAAACCAATGGAGATTTGAGCTACAAATGAAAGTATAGAAATTAGGTGAAACCGTAGAACAATATTCAAACGATATTAAGAAATTAATTAAACGGATAGATGGTAATAATAGATGGAGCGAGGACGAAAAAGTCTGGCAGTTTTTGAAAGGGTTGCGAAAGGATATTGTCTATCAAGCCCGACTATTCATTATGTCTCAAGAGAAACCAACATTGGAAAAAGCAATTAGAACGGCCAAACAATTCGAAGAAAATGCACAAACTTATCCCGAAGCCATAACAGGATACACCACTACCACTTCTATGGGCATGCAAGGATCCGTACCTTCTCGAAATAAGAATAATGAAAGCGAAGATGTAATAGAACGAATAGTACAGAAAGCTTTCGTGCCTATTGTCGAAACATTACAAAAGATTATCGAAAAAAGAGAAAGAACACCTAATATCACAGGTCGAAATATTAAAAATCGGGTATCTATCTGTCACATATCGGGTACCCGACTCGTGCCTAATTTCGGGTACCCGATAAGGCCCCGATATGTGTAAAAAAATATTTTCTACACTTATCGGGTACCCGATATGTCACCGATATGCCATATCCTACACATATC
>PQFF01000063.1:547965-596544 GCA_003547095.1 Diversispora epigaea | reverse complement strand
GATATGTGTAGGATATGGCATATCGGTGACATATCGGGTACCCGATAAGTGTAGAAAATATTTTTTTACACATATCGGGGCCTTATCGGGTACCCGAAATTAGGCACGAGTCGGGTACCCGATATGTGACAGATAAGTACCCGATTTTTAATATTTCGACCTGTGTACTTTTAATAATAACAGACCAAATTATAATAATAATAATAGGGGACAAAGTTATAACAATTATAATGGCAATAGAGGACAGAGTTTCAGGAGTTATAATAATCCACCAAACTGCTACTATTGTGGACAGACTGGACACATGGCTTGGAGCTGTTCCATGAGACAAGGAAACTAAAGGAATCAAATAAATCCGACTACTTCCGCTACCCCACGACCTACCAATACTGTGCCTCTTCCAACGAATGCAGCGACAAATCAAACCACCCAACAAGTTTCGCAAGAAGACGTAAATAGTAATACGTTCATAACTCAGGAAGAAGAAATCCAACAACCTATCTCCACTATTTGGGAAAGAATACAGCATTTAAACTAACAGGCGCACCTCAGGAGGGTGAGAGTGCGGATAATATAAATCCCTCATTTAAGACTGGAGATAATGATAGAGTAATAGGAGAAAGTATTGGTTCCATGAGTAAACAAGATACTTTGCAACCTATCGCAAAAAGATTGCGCTCAGCAGAAAAGAAAAAGGAAGTATCCGAAGACCCTAAACAAAAGAAAAGAAAGAAAATACCCCCTGTTCAACAACCACTTATGACACAAAATACTCCGCCATATTCCATCGTCTCGGATTTACTTGTGACAAGAGCCAATATCACTTTGGGACAATTGATGGCTATGCTGCATTATAAAAATGAGACACGAAAGGCGTTGACACCTAAGCGTACAAGAATTGTAAAGATGGCCAATCATACGACAGTAGAAGGGAATACGCCTATGACTTGTAAAGCCCAAGTAGCTGGATGGAAAGTCGAAATAATACTCGATAGCGGTTCATCTATTAGTATCATTTCAAAGAACTTCATGGAATCTATAGGATGAAGAATTGAGAAAGCATCTGGAAGAAAAATAACTGGTATACACAAAGAAAGACGTCCTAGTCTAGGAATCGTGACACAAGTACCAATAAAGTTGGAAGAAATTGTGGTAGCTGTTGACATGGAAGTTATTGATGCAGCAGGTTACGCATTGATTTTGGGAACAGACTGGTTGAGGAAAGCACGCGCTATAATAGATTACCAAGAATGCAAACTAATTCTAAAAGATGAATAGCAAACAGCTCAAATCTCGTGCAGAAATACTAGAGCTACTGTCTTGGACGATGATAAAGAAGAGGATGATAGTGAAGAAGAATATGTAGAAAGCAGTGATGATTCGGATACTGACGAAGAAGAAGTAAACTTTGCAGGATTAACCTATAAACTCCCGTATCAGGAATCCTATATGAAATATAAATTTACTCCCGAAGGAATGCGCAAGAATTCGAAGCTTGTCACATGGGAATTATATGATCAGTTATTTTATTGTTTTGATCCAGTTAGAAGAAAGAAAGGTGCTCAAGAGCGATGCAAGGCAACAGGACCTAATTCCCATTGTTAGTGTGGCATATATTTAGAAACAAGTCAGGATATATACGAAGTCTGTAAAGAACATCAACAAGATGAGAAGATTATTTCTATTATATCACGAAAGGAAATACAAGACATTCGTTGTAATTTGGTACGAAGCGGAGTAGAGAAGCTCAAAGAAAACCAATATAAGCCGCAAGTTCATGAAATTATTAAAGAATTTCTGAATCTAGTAGCCAAAGACCTTTCAGAATTAGGGAAGACAAACCTTTATCACCATACAATAGACACTGGCGAAGCAAAACCTATCAAATTAAACCCCTACAGAACCTTGCCCCGATACTTGGAATTTTTGAAGGAGGAAATAGCAAATATGCTAAAGAACGGACTAATTCAAAAGTTGTTTAGTCCTTGGTCCGCACCCATTGTAGTTGTAAATAAGAAGAATGGGAAATTCAGGCTCTGCGTAGATTACAGAAAATTGAATGTGGTCACAAAACCTGACGCATACCCAGTACCACAGATAGCAGATATGCTAGATGCCTTAGGACACTCCACTTTCTTTTCAACTTTAGACCTCGCTTCAGGTTTTTGGCAAGTAGAAGTATCTGCTAAAGACTGAGAGAAAACTGCTTTCACTACTCCATTTGGTACCTATAAGTTCCTCGTGATGCCTTTCGGACTTATCAATGCCCCTGCAACCTTTCAACGAGTGATGGATAGAGTCTTCTATGAGGTTACTTGGAAGTTCGTATTAGTTTATATCGACGATATTATAATATATTCGAAAACTTACGAAGAGCACCTAGAACATTTGAAGGATGTGTTTACACTTCTAGGAAATGCCGGGTTAAAGATAAACTTGGAAAAGTGCGACTTTTTCAAGACAAAATTAATATTTTTGAGACATATTATAACAATTGATGGAATAGCCCCGGACCTTTCGAAGATTGAGAAGGTGCAGCATTATCCAGTTCCACAAAACAAGACAAATGTGAGAGTCTTCTTGAGATTAGCCTCATATTATCGAAGATTTGTAAAAAGCTTTGCCACAATTGCGAAACCACTACACAACCTTACGAAAAGAAGCGTAATATTTGAATGGAAGTCTGAACACCAACTTGCGTTCAACACATTAAAAGGACGATTAACTTCGGCTCCCATAATGACCTACCCTGACTTTTCAAAGCGATTTATACTAGCTACCGACGCATTTGACTAGAGAATTGGAGCTGTGCTCTCCCAGAAGAATACGAAAAATCTTGAGCACCCTATCGCTTACGCCAGTCGCCTGCTGTCAGCTCCCGAATTAAATTATACTGTATTAGAAAAAGAGTGCCTCACCACAATATGGGCTATATAACATTTTAAACATTACTTACATGGCCCCAAGTTTGATTTATATACGGATAACTCTGCTTTAGCATGGCTAAAGAATCGTTCACAACCCAAAGGAAGAGTTGCTAGATGGATTTTTGAACTATCTGAGTATGACTACGAATTTATTCATAAACAAGGAAGGCTTAACGCCAATGCTGATGCATTATCAAGAATAACTAATTAAGATAACAAATATAATAGAACTTAGATATTTATTAAAGATACAAAATTTCGAAACTTTTCGGAAATGGATGTAGGCACTTATAATCAGTTAACAGAATACTTAATAAATCATACTTTTCCACCAAATGGCACTAATGAACAACGGCGAAAATTACGACAATAAGCGAATCATTACATAGTTCAAGACAATATTTTATATAAGCGAAACAAAGAGGATGATCCTCTAAGGGTAATCACAAGGGAAAATTTAACTAAAATATTATACAACATGCATAATGTACCAAATGCCGGACATTTTGGTATAAAAGCTACTATAGACAAAACGAGACAACGATACTTTTGGCCAATGATGGGCGAAGATATTCGAAATTACATAGAGACATGTGATATATGTCAAAGACAGGATAAACCTAAGCAAACTGAAGAGTTATGACCTATTGGAGTAGGACAAGCTTTTGACCGATTAGGAATAGATATTGTAGGACCCTTGAAGCCAACAACAATGGGAAAGAAATATATAGTAGTGGCTACGGATTATTTCACAAAGTGGCCAGAAGCCAGAGCTATTGAAAAAGCAGATGCGAAAACTATCGCTTGGTTTCTATACGATAAAATTATATGTAGGCATAGTTGCCCAAGAGAAATATTATCTGATAGAGGAGCAGTATTTGTTAGTCAAATAGTGACCAACTTAATAGAGATAATGGGAACCCACCGAAGACTTACATCTGCTTACCATCCTCAAAGTAATGGACTGACAGAACGATATAATCAAACCCTCTGTCAAACTCTAAAGAAATATGTAAGGGAAACAACGCAAGAATGGGATACACTGATAGCTTCGGCACTTTTCGCATACCGAACAACTAAAAATAGAACAACAAAATATGAGCCATTTTATTTACTATATAGACGAGCCCCTACACTACTCATAGAACTTGATATTATTACTTGGCCAGTTGAAGAAATTAATGAAAAGCAATTTAAAGAAATGATCCACAAAAGAACTGGAGAAGTTGCGGGAATATTCGAAGATAATCGAATTCAAGCATCTAAGAATATCAAGGATGCACAAAAACAGCAAAAGATAACCCATGATAGAAAAATTAGAACGATGACATACAAGACAGGAGATATGGTGTTAGAGTACAGATCCGATTTACAGAATGTTCATGGCGATAAGTTTCGAGATAAATAGTCTAGTCCTTTCTTTATTTATAGAGTTCTTGGTAATGGCTCCTACATATTAAGAACTAATAGTGGAGAAGTTCTCAATAGTCGACCTGTACATGGCAATCGATTGAAATCGTATAAACAAAGGGGTTATCATCACACGTGAGATGACAAGTAAACAATAGACTTTTTTAAAAGAATTCGTAAGATTGCGAAAAGTCCTGAAAAATTTTGTCAAAAAAACTTTTTTTTTTACTATGAATAATATTCCAATTCCAGACAGTTTACGAAAGAGAGTTCACGAATTACGAAGAAAATTTCCACAAATCTTAGGAGAAGCCCAGGTTATCATAGACAATACTGGTGCATATTTGATAACAGAAAGTACAGTAATAGAAATTGATCAACCCGTGAACAATGAAATTACTATGCAATATGACGTATGTTAACGATGTATGCAGTAAATATTTTTACAGCTCTAGAAGAACNATCAAGGATGCACAAAAACAGCAAAAGATAACCCATGATAGAAAAATTAGAACGATGACATACAAGACAGGAGATATGGTGTTAGAGTACAGATCCGATTTACAGAATGTTCATGGCGATAAGTTTCGAGATAAATAGTCTAGTCCTTTCTTTATTTATAGAGTTCTTGGTAATGGCTCCTACATATTAAGAACTAATAGTGGAGAAGTTCTCAATAGTCGACCTGTACATGGCAATCGATTGAAATCGTATAAACAAAGGGGTTATCATCACACGTGAGATGACAAGTAAACAATAGACTTTTTTAAAAGAATTCGTAAGATTGCGAAAAGTCCTGAAAAATTTTGTCAAAAAAACTTTTTTTTTTACTATGAATAATATTCCAATTCCAGACAGTTTACGAAAGAGAGTTCACGAATTACGAAGAAAATTTCCACAAATCTTAGGAGAAGCCCAGGTTATCATAGACAATACTGGTGCATATTTGATAACAGAAAGTACAGTAATAGAAATTGATCAACCCGTGAACAATGAAATTACTATGCAATATGACGTATGTTAACGATGTATGCAGTAAATATTTTTACAGCTCTAGAAGAACAGGATCGGGTTATCGATCTTGACTTAGACGAACTCCTACGAATAGCGACGGATATGCATGGAACAAATGGTCAAAGAATGAATGCATATAAGAAACTTGGTGATTATCTACAAGATGCTCAATTAGGAAGTACCGTGACAGTACTAAAAAGAAAATTACACGAACGATCCCACCAAAACGGAGCACGAATTTACCAAATAGCGACACGAATACGATCATTGCTTTAAGTAATAGGAACGCCGTATGCCAGAAACTTTCGAAATGTTTCGCCGGACTGGATTTATAAACTGCCAAAATCAGAGTTCGAAAGATTTTTGCAGCTCTGCGAAACAATGGATACACAATTAATGGAAGATCTTTTGGAAACAAGTGTAGGGTCGCAGGAGCTCCCCTTTGAAGGAAGAAATGTTTGTGGCGAAGTAAATTGGTAATCCGGTGAAATGTCACGGGGAATAACATTTTGTAACACTAGATGAACTTTCAGGTGATTGTCATCCTTGTACGAGGATGAAGGATGAGAAATGCTGTATAAGGATGAAGAATATTGTATGAGGATGAAGGATATCGTGCGAGGATGAAGGATGACACACAAAGGATGAAGTATGAAGTACAAAGATGAAGTGTAAACAAAAGAGAAAGTATAAATACGACTGTTGTCGGAAGTAAGTTAGTCAGAGAGATAACTCAGTTAGTGAATAAATAAACAATTAATTAATAATTAGAAATAATTCAGAATAATTCGAAACTCTTTATTAAATATTAAATAGAAAAGTAAACTTCATTCAGGAACAGGAAAGATACGTCACGCTGTAATATTTCTGTTGTTAAATGATACTTTACTTTTGAAACTTTATATTTTATATTTTAAAAAAACTTATATTTTGTGTCGTAATATTGCGAAATATTATTAAATATTGTTTGATACTGCGTTACTACTTTTACTCCACCTTACTCACTGTGCCTTCATGATTAATTTGATTATTATTTGATTATTATTATTATTTATTATATATTTATTATCTATTTTGAGATAGGCAAGTTTAGATCGACTGATTGCTTGACCTACTGGCAGATAGAGCGTATTATTATTTGTTTGTGTGATGCAAACTGTGAGACTGATTTGAGAAATTGTTCGAAATACTCTGCACTCCTGTGACAATACTTTCTCTTTTGTTTACACTTCATCTTTGTACTTCATACTTCATCCTTTGTGTGTCATCCTTCATCCTCNTTAAATAGAAAAGTAAACTTCATTCAGGAACAGGAAAGATACGTCACGCTGTAATATTTCTGTTGTTAAATGATACTTTACTTTTGAAACTTTATATTTTATATTTTAAAAAAACTTATATTTTGTGTCGTAATATTGCGAAATATTATTAAATATTGTTTGATACTGCGTTACTACTTTTACTCCACCTTACTCACTGTGCCTTCATGATTAATTTGATTATTATTTGATTATTATTATTATTTATTATATATTTATTATCTATTTTGAGATAGGCAAGTTTAGATCGACTGATTGCTTGACCTACTGGCAGATAGAGCGTATTATTATTTGTTTGTGTGATGCAAACTGTGAGACTGATTTGAGAAATTGTTCGAAATACTCTGCACTCCTGTGACAATACTTTCTCTTTTGTTTACACTTCATCTTTGTACTTCATCCTTCATCCTTTGTACATCATCCTTCATTCTGTACAGTATCCTTCATCCTCATATGGTATCCTTCATTCTTGTACAGCATATTTTATCCTTCATCCTCATACAAAGATAACAATCACCTAAAAGTTCATCTAGTGTCACGAAAATATCATTCCTTGTGACATTTCACCACCTAATTACCAATTTACTTTACCACAGTACTAATTTAAGTAACTAGGTGAACAGGATCTGTTGTAAGTCCGGAGCAATGTCTAATTATTATGTAATACATACATAGTTCACGTGATATATAGTATAGAATATAAATATGTCATTAAAATAACTAGTTGTACGCGTTTATTAAATTTTTATTACATAATATTTTTTAGAATTTTATTACATAATATTTTTTAATAATATTTTTTAAATAATAAAAATAATAATTGTAAAAACATAACTATATAAAAACATAACTATATTATTGATACAATGTATAATTCGCTATTAACTAAAACTCAAAAGTTTAATAAATTATTTGGTTATCTTATATATTTCACTACAATGTATTAATGTAATGAAATTTCAATATCTCTAATAAAAATATTGAATTTTTAAATGAATTATTGATAAAACTCGAAATTATCCATTCAAAACTAAATTTGTTTTGAATTAAATGTAAAAATGTGCAAAACGCGTAAACAAACTATTATTTTCTTGTATTTTAAAATTTTGTTTATTGTTTCCCCAGTTCACAAATCAAGCACCAAAACATATCAAGATCGCCATAACTCTATATTGTCTATTATTATAAAAAACTTTGTCACAAAAAACTTCTTGTAGGTAGCAAATATAAAAAACAATGGCAGATACAATGCATCGGGATGTGCTTAGAAAACGTAAATGCAGGGATAATGAGACCCCTGAACAACGCGAAAAGCGGCAGGCACGTGATCGAGAAAATAAAACTAAGAAGAAGGCCGCCAAAACTGAAAGTCAACGTAAAGCAAGACTGGTTAGAGAAAGAGAACAAAAGCGCAAGAGAAGATCAATAAATAAAGGACTTAGCTTAGAATCCGTTGATAAGCACTCTAATAAAGAAAACCATATGGAAGAACAACAAAGGTTTATGTAAACAATGATAATATTTTTTTGTTACTAATAAATATGTTATTCTAAGTAAACATAATTGCAGGATATCTTCTGTCCCTATCAAAACTGAGTTACTTCCTGAATCGGATCGTATACTCTTGCAAAAATTTAGAACCACTATAAATAAATTCGAGAATGTTCTTTGTCTTTTATGCAATGAACGTTTTCCATCAATCAAATTAATTACAGGAATTTGTAGACGTTGTTACAATGACAAATATATTCCAAAAAAGTTTTCTATTGAAAACAATATGGATCCGGGCGACATACCTGAGGAGCTTCGAGGTCTTACTGAGATCGAAGAAATGTTAATTGCACAAATATTTCCTGTAATCTCAGTATATTGTCTTCGTGGAGGCCAGTATGCATATAAAGGAAATGTTATTAATTTTCCTCAGGATGTGCATGAGTTTGCTACACGACTTCCTCGCAGTCCATTTTCACTGGATATACTCATTGTGCACCGAAAGTCTGCATGTGGGTCAACCTTTAGGGATTTTAACGTTCGTCGTGCTAAGGTTGCTCAGGCGCTTTCCTGGTTGAAAGCAAATAATCGTTATTATACTAATATCATTATTGATAATGAAGTATTACGATTGCTACCTGATAATGGCCCCGTTGATGAATATTTTCAACAAATCCGAAACGCCGAAGATGAATGTGACGAGAGTGAAAGTGAGCGATTAAATGATAACGAAATTGAAATTGAAGATGAGATTATACGTAACTTTGTTCCTGCTTCAGCACCATCGCGTCATGAAGACGATGCAATTCATGATACTCTTTCCCGAATGCAAACCAAGAATGTGCCAATTGAATGGCCAAATATTAATGGCAGTCCCATAAACGAATTTCAAACTCCCGGGTATATTGCACGCGCCTTCCCGACTTTGTATCCAAACGGAAATGCTGATCTTCGAGCAATACGTGCAAGAGATATCAAACCTGTTGAGTATTTCCAGCATATGCTTAAATACAGAAATGGAAGATTTGCAAGTCACACCCGTTGGCGTTACTTTGCACTTAATTCACAAATGCGATGGAGAGCGTTGCAGGAAGGGAGGGTCTATGTCAAGCAAGGTTTAAATGACAAACAACTAAATGTTGAAGAGGTTCAGAGAATGTGTGAAACGAACAGTCACCTGGCTGACCAAGTTGTACAGTTTGGTGAGGGCTTGCGCGGAACTCGGCAATTTTGGATTAAACGAAGAGTTGAATTGACAGATATGATTAAACAATTAGGAACTCAAGGAATGGTTTTTTTCACATTCAGCGCTGCAGACTTACACTAGCCAGATCTCCACAGACTTATGCCGCATAGTGAGAATCAAATAGGGAATTCAGTACAAGATGTGGCTAAGTGTCGACGGCAAAATTTGATAAACAATCCTCATATAGCTGCGTGGTTCTTTGAGAATCGCTTCAAATCTTTCTTAGAAGATGTGATGATTCCCAAGTGGAATTTAGAGGATTGGTGGTATAGATTCGAGTGGCAGCATCGTGGAAGTGTTCATGTACATGGGATCGGAAAACGGAAAGATGCACCAGTAATCGAGTGGGAGAAAATGAAAGAAGACAATGAGATAATGACAAGAGTGGTGCAGTACCTAGATTCCTTAGTTACTACAATAAATCCAGGGATTGATGCGCCTATACCCGAACGGCATCCTTGCCAGAAAGCCTATAATGAGTTGCACGATGACTCGCAAGATTATGTTGAGCTTATTAATAAATTACAACGTCATACAAGATGCAGTTCTTCATATTGTCTTAGAACAAATCGTGCAGGTCAACAATTTTGTAGATTTGGATATCCAAAAGAAACTGTAGAGCGCACCTTTATACGTGACGACGGTCATGATCGCCCAGAACTCGTTACAGCAAGGAATGATTCCTATATCAACACACATGATCGGCTTCAACTACAAGGCTGGCGGGCGAACATTGATTTAAAGCCTGTTCTTAGTATCCACGCTGCTCTTCAGTACATTGCTAAATATGCAAGCAAATCAGAGCCACGATCGGAAGTCTAATAACAAACCTGATGATCCATCTCTCGGGTCATTTCAGAAGTTGCTCCTTTATACTGTTGCGGAGCGTGATATCTCTGCGCAAGAAACCTGTCATTTGCTCCTCAGTATCCCACTATACCATTCTAGTCGTCAGTTCGTCTCCCTAAACCTCAATAAAGTTGCGCCACGGTTGCTTTATGATACTGGGAATGAAACGATCGACGAAGTTGGACAAACAGGACAATCGCCCTTACAGAAGTATTGGAATCGACCTAAAAAGTTTGAAAATATCTCTCTTTTTCGGCTCTACCTAAAATACAAATTTATAAGGGGTGATTGGAGACAGGTTGATCGTGAAAACATTGTCCGCATATGGCCACGACCGGCACCAGAGCGGAATGGCCCTCAATGGGAAGAATTCTGCCGATTGAAAGTTATACTCCATGTTTGCCATCGAAGCCTTGAGCAGTTGACTATGGATGGCGCAATTTCTTGGGCGGAGCTCTTTGAATCTCATATTGCAGAGATTGAAAATGATCCTGATGATTTACTCGGTTCTCCTGTGGATAGTAATGAAGAAGAATTTAATGATGAGGAAGATGAAGAACAAGACGAAGATTATGAGACAGAAATACGATCAGAGTGGATGATATTATCGGAAATGGGCCCAAATACAATTATTGAAAAAAATTCAGATTTGGGTTTACGCGAAATCGATAAGAACCACGATTGGGTTGATGATTTCAGGCGACGTCAACCCACTCTAAACCTCGAAGATGTAACGAACTTTCTACAGCAAGTTCGTGGTGAAAATACAATGGATGCCGAAAATTTAATCCATGCAATAGATTTGCATACTTTAAATGAGAAACAGATGTTAGTACTCAAACAGATAGAGGAACATTACAATGCAGTGATTACGGATCGCAGAAATGTTGAGCCTCTTAGAATTACTATTATGGGGACCGCTGGAACCGGGAAATCATATTTAATTAAAGCAATTTGGCAACAGCTACAAGAAATGGCGAGGGATCATGATGTTAAGACACCAATACTCATACTTGCACCAACTGGAGTCGCTGCATTCAACATCCAAGGAATTACAATCCACTCAGCACTCTCCATTCCCGTAAACAGCACTAATTTTGATATAATTGGGGAACGACTAAAGTAACTACAAAATAGATTAGATGGTATAAAATATATCATCATCGATGAAAAAAGCATGGTCGGATGTAGAATGCTCGCCTTAATTGACATGCGATTACGCCAGGCTTTTCCTGAACAAAAAGATCAACTTTTTGGTGGTCGATCTGTCATTCTAATTGGCGATTTTGGACAACTCCCACCCGTAATGGATAATCCAATGTACACGCAAACAACCCAACGTGATCCGTTATCGAATGATGGAATGTTTGCATACAAACAGTTTCTGGAGATTTATAAACTTGATGTTGTTCAGCGACAATCTAGAAACTCAAAAGAGCAATGCCGTTTCAGGAATATTTTGTTACGGCTACGCGATGGTGATTCCACTATGGATGACTGGAGAACACTTACTGCAAGATTCGCTGATCTACCTAGTGTAGATAATGAACAATTTTCAGAAGCAACATGTATTCTACCTCGAAAAGCCGATGTTGATGAGGTTAATCTTAATAAACTCAGATCTTTAAACTGTCCTGTTTTCAAAATTCATGCTGTGCATACAGGCGGCCGTGAAGCATCTAAAGCGGATTGTAGCACAGCAAAAGGTCTTGAAGCCAATCTACTGCTGGCCAGAGGTGCGCGAATTATGCTCAGGGCTAACTTATGGACAGAGGCAGGGTTAGTCAATGGTTCAATGGGGACGATCAAAGAAATTTTATTTGAAGAAGGTCAGAGCCCACCTTCTCTTCCAAGAGCTGTCCTTATTGAATTCAATAATTATACCGGTCCCGCTGTTATAACCACGGACGGAAAAAAACTTGTTTCTATAATTCCTATTCGCAAACTTGGGAGTCAAAATCTAACGTTTGTTCACGATTACAGCTTCCCATTAGTCTTGCCTGGGCTATAACTGTACATAAGAGCCAAGGATTAACATTGCCGAAAGCCATAGTAGGCCTTGGAGAGAGAGAATTCGCTGCTGGGCTCTCATTTGTAGCAGTATCTCGAGTTCGTGCTCTCAAAGATCTTCTTTTCCAACCGTTTTCTTTAGAAAGGCTTCAGCGAATCCAAAAAGCTAAGCGATTGCAAGAGAGAAAAAAGGAGGAAGAACGATTAATATCTTTAATAACTTGATTCTTTGTTTCGTTGGGATCTAAAAAAAAAATGAAAAATAAATTTTTTTATTTTGTTAATAATTTTCGTCGGATTCATTAATAAACTTTATTTGATAAAAAAAGATACTTATATTATATTATGTTATATAAATAAAAAAAAATAATTTATTATTATATTATTTATTATATTTTATATTTAAAAAAATCAAGTTATTTTTTTTTGTAGATATTATTTCATCTTTATTCTTCGTGCACCTAATATGATGAATCACATTATCAAAAAATTATCAAATGACATTTATAAGAATCATATCACGTGGGTGGACAGACGGACATTTTCTGCTAAGAGCTCTAGTATGTGTTTATCTGATCACATGATAAGAATAAGAATCATATCACGTGGATAGACAGACAGACATTTTCTGCTAAGAGCTCTAGTATGTGTTTATCTTATCACGTGACTTATATTATTATTGAAAATCACGTGTTTGGACAGACGAACATTTTCCATATCATTCTTGACCTTACCTGAACATGTGAGTCCTACGCTATGCTCCGGACAATAAAGATTAATTTGTATTACATGTCAAGAAATGGATCTACTGTAATACTATAAAATATAGAATAATAATTGATAGTGAATAAATAAATAAATAAATAAATACATAATAATAATAATAATAAATAATAAAATATAAGATAAAAAGAATAAGGTTAACAATACACATAATTTAGTGAAACAATCAAATTTGAAATGATTGATTGTTAAGAGAGAACTTACTCTATTTGGCCATCATTATCTATTGTATGTAAATATTTTTTTTTAAATATATATGTCATTATTATAAAAACTGCCATTTTTAATAAGGGCACACATGATTCATTTGGTAGATAATTTATCTGATGCAGTGACATTTTGGTTTTGATAATATGATATTAAATTAATAATAAAAGATCGGAGATGATTAATGCTTTACAGAAATGTATTACTGCAAATAAAAACATTTACTTTATTTTATTTAAAAAATCAATTAAAGACAAACTTCAATTATTTATAAATTGAAATAAAAACTCTTTTCCAACCTCAAATATTACAGTGAATTGAATGATAAAATTTAGTCAGTTTTTTAATAATTGTTACTGACTTATGAATATATTAAAGATCTAATTCATCCAGAAAGACAAGTTTATTTATAAATTGTTTTCAAGATACGAAAATTTAATGAAAGATTTGATTGCAATAACATTCGTAATAGAAAATTATACAAAATAACAGATACAAAAGAGTCAAAATTGTAAACAAAAATATATCTATTGCTATCATTCTTGATAGATGCTCTTTTGTTTTTTATAGCAATCAAATAAGCAAAATATCTTGGATTTGGCCTTGAAAAGTAAACCTCAAGCATATTCACTTATATTCATAATTATTTTTTTAAAACTAAAAATTCTTCGAAATAAAAAAATTTTAAATTTATAATGTTTTAATTGAAATTAAAACCTTCTTTTGTTTATAAAGATACATAATTGAGTATATAACTTTATAATATCTTACTTTTATATTATTAAACAAGTTAAACAGAACATTAACGTTGTTTTCTAATATTAAGACATTTTTATAAGTATACTTTTTATAGATTTTAAGGACAATATTTAGTGTTTGTCAAATCGATAAGTAATGACAAATTGTATATTTGATCCGATATTATAACTTATAAATAATTATAATAAATGAACAATAACTATGTACGTTATACATGTCGTCAAAACTATTGAATTGAGTCAGACGCAATTAAAATTGAAAAAAATTGAAATTGAGTCAAGGCAAATTTTGATTTTTACTAGTAACTGACGCAATTAGTTGAGTCAGACGCAATTAAAAATTAGAATTTTAAGAGTTGAGTCAAGGTCAAATTAGTTTTGACAACATGTATAATGTACATGCCGAATTATTAAAATGTCAACAATCGTAAGAACAAAAGTATAAATTTCTTTTTTCAGCATGTCATATTGATAAAAAAAATTTGTTATTTATAATTGTAAAAAAAAATAGATACAAGTGGAATAATTAATTGCAAGAACTCAACATCGTAAAATTGAAAAGAACAAAATTATAAACTATCTTTGATGAAGATGAATCCAGTATTTCTAATAATAAAGTTTTAAGTTCTTCAATTATGAATCAGAATTTATCTTTTAATGAAATTAAATAAAGATGAAAAGAAAAAAAAATGATGAACTTATACATAGATCTTTGGACAAAAGTGTTAAGATTTATCATTAAATAAAGATAGAGAAAACATATCATTAAATGAAAGTGATGAAGATTTGCCTTTATATTCTTAAATTATGTTAAAGAAGATGAAAATGATAGAGACTTTTTTTAGATTACAATAAGATTCATCTTCAGATGAAAATAATGAAAATTTATCTTTAGATAACAACGATGATGAAATTTAATTTTAGATGAAAACAAATATAGGTAATTATTTATCTTAATTATGAAAAATTGATTTGAATATTGATCTTGGTTGTTATTTTTTTATATTCGAAAGTATAATATTTCAGATTCTTTTTGATAAAAACAGAGAATATGTACCAACATCAATTAATCTGTCAAAATAAAGATTGGGTAAGAACAAATTATTCTGTATTGGTAATGGAACACTTCATTTCAATTTTATAGTTTTATTTATTAGCAGTTTTTTATTAATCAAATATAATTTACTTATCCGGAATAAAGTTTGTTTCATTAGTAGACTTTTAATAAATTTTTTTAATGAAATTGAAAGAAAAAAAAAGGAATTGGGAAAAGAGCCATTTACATAGATTAATTTTCGAAACATCAAGTCGCGATTTTTTAAATGAGATAAATAATGCTAGTCGAATGAACAAAAATCAGAATCCTATTGATGGTACAAATATGCATAAATCGGACATCATATTTGTGAAAATTCATAAATCGGAAATTCCTATTGATAAATCAGAAAAAATCAACTGCCTATATTTAATAAATCTTAGCAAATTTAGCCATTAATCGGAATCCTATTCATAATAAAACCGTCCTATTTTTTTCCATTCAACCAGTGCAAGTTTCTATTAAGAATTGATGAATAAGATAAAATATTTTATCTTTATTATTACTTATATTATTTATCACAAATAAACAAAGAATAATAGCTTTTTGATTCTCTTTTTTTCTCATTTTGTAATACAGTCACAGCCAGAATGTTTAATAAATGTTTGTGATTCATTAAAATTTTTTCTTCAATCTACTACGAAATCTATTTGTAAGATCCATATTATATCATTTCATACTTTGCTGTTGTTGGAGTTTCTGTTGTTATTGTATTGTTGTGATTGTAATTCTTGTTGTTTCATTCTGTGTAATGTGATGTTGGCAAGTTTTTTGGACCTTCCGCACCCTTTTTTTGAAAAATTTGTTGTCCTGTTATTGGTTGTTAATATATTTCCTGGGCTATCAAGATGATTAAAAATATTTAGAATAAATATTTAAATATTCTAAAAATAATTTTATTTAGAAATTTATATTATTGTCTTCTTGTAATTATTTTGTCGAAACTGTTCTTGTCGATTAATTGTATTCTTATTAAAACTATTTTTTTTAAATAAAATGATTTATGAAAATGTATATAAATGATTTCTATTGGACAGAAAGAATTTTTTTAATTTTTATTATTTTATTGTTATTATTTTTATTATTTTAATTATTTTTATTATTGTTTTCAAAAAATTATTAACAATATATTTAAAATTTAAATAAAAACATAATATTAATACAATCTGGAATTCCAATTTAATTGATTTAATTACAATTCTAGAAACTCAATATATTTTTTAAGTAAATAAACGGGTTATTAAATATGAAACCAAAATTGACTATTATATATCAATTTAAAGAACAATAAATATTTGTGACAAAATTAATGTTAGCAATTATAGTAAAAAATGTTAGAATTATTATAATTATTTGATATGGAGAATTGTTAGTATAGAATTATCAAAAAAAATTGTTAGTATAGAATAATCAATAGAAATGGAAAATTTTTATTAGTGATGTGATGTTTGTTTACAGAAATAGAAAATAATGATTAGCATAAATATAAATCGTTAGTAGAAGTTAGTAAAATTGAAAAAAATAAATATTGTAAAATAGTAAAAATATAAAATCTTAGGAAATAATGTTACGCTAAATAAAATAATTAGTTCCCATAAACTGAGGAAATTAACTAGCCAAAGTCTTGTTACACTGGTTGAAAATTTATAAAAACTACACCTATCGGGTACCAGATAGGTGTAGTATCTGTGCCTAATATCGTACACATATCGGGTACCCGATAAGTGTGAAAAATGTTTTCTCACACCTATCGGGTATCCGATATGTGTACGATATTAGGCACAGATACTACACCTATCTGGTACCCGATAGGTGTAGTTTTTATAAATTTTCAACCAGTGTTAGTTAAAATAAAAATCTCGTGAAATCCCTTTTACATTAATTTCCTTTTAAACACCTGTTCTAACCATTTTCGTACATCAGATGATATTTTTCCAAGTTCAGTAAAATACTTATTTTTTACCCCTATCACTGTTTTATTAACTCTATTGTTTATTATAGCACCTGTATAAGTGTTAGTTCTTGTTAGATAATCCCTTTGAAATTGTTGCAAACTTGAAATAGGACTTATAGGTCATAATTCAGGTTTATTAAAAAAGGTAGGAGTTGGAGAAATTCTGGTTCTTGATGATACAGATTCTATTGATGAAAGGTTTTCACTTCTTATTGATAATAGATTTGAATATAGTGATAAAAATAAGTTTAATGAAAGTCTATTTGGTGTTTGTTGATATACATGTGATTTATTTCTTGGTAAGGTAGCTCTTTGAGTTTCAAGTTGTGAATAATTTCTTTGATGTTGTGACTCTCAGTTTACTCAATTTGTTGATCCACTTTGATTAATTTAATGTATTAAAACTGTTCTGTAATTGTTTAAGGTCTTGGATAATTTTAACACAATTATCTCTAATTTGAAATAATAATTTTAATTGTTCATGAATTTTTTGAAGTTCTTTAAGGTCACTTAATTTCCAAACTGAGTCTTGATTGTCTAAAGTTTAATCAACAATATCTTATATTTTTTGTTGATATAATGTAGCAATTTTAGTGATTGTTCTATTTAACTCTTTAATTTGAGATAGGGTTTCGCAAAGTTGGATCAGATCAGATTTTATCAATATTCGGATCCAATCCAATACCCTAATTCTTAATCTGAATTTGGATTCATCATATCAGATCCAACTTTTTAAAATCTGAATTTAGTTTTGACTGTATTTGGATTGATCTGAATCCAATTTGAATATTCGAATCTGTTAAAATTTATTAAAAAATATTCAAATCCATTAAAAAATATTTGAATCCTTTAAAAAATATTTAAATATTTTTTTTAATGTTTATCTCACTTTTTCTTTCTCCCCCTCTAAAATTTTTCTATTTCACTTTTTCTTCTCTCCTTCCCCTAGAATTTCTTTTCTCACTTTTTTTCCTTATGCCTATAAAACTCTCAGATTATAGATTGATTCGAATTCAAAAAAAAATATCTGGATCTATCGAATCTTATTTTTTTTGGATTTAAATCGATTCATTATTCGAAACCTTAAAATTCGATCTGAATCTGTTCAGTGCAATCTGAATTCGATCTGAATCTGTTCAGTGCAATCTGAATTCGATCTGTAGATTTGAATATTTTTGCAAAACCCTAATTTGATATAAGAATATCATATGAATATATAAAGGATAAAACTATATAAATATAAAATTATAACAATATAACTATTATAAACTATCAAAATATTGGATCTCACAGTTATCACCAAATTGTTGATCGTGATTTACTTTTTAAACAAATAACAAAAACAGACAACTATTAGTAGGGATTAATTTGTATAAGACATATAGCACTATACTTAATTTACTAAAGCTAAGAGGTTTATACTATTATTAAAGTATAATTGGAAAGGAATTAAAGTATTGCAAAATTAAAGCGAAAGAGATAGGGGTGAGGTTTTATAAGGATAAACACTAAGTTTAATACTAATTCACTAAGAATTTAAGCCCAGAACACTAAACAAGGCTATATTTCACTGGTCGAAAATTTATAAAACCTATACCTATCGGGTACCAGATAGGTGTAATATCTGTGTCTAATATCATACATATATATTGGGTACCCGATATATGTATGATATTAGGCACAGATACTACACCTATCTGGTACCCAATAGGTATAGGTTTTATAAATTTTTGATTAGTGTTTATACAAGATAACAAGATCATACAGCAAGTTATCTAATTTAATTACAAATACTGAAATTACTAAGTATGGTATTTAAAAGAATTTCACTAAGAAACTATAAACTAATTATTAAGATTACAAAGTAAAATACTAGTTTATAACAAAAATAATACTAAGATCACATAGCAAAATATTAATAAAGGGTGTTTTTACTAGTGTTCTGATCCTTAATCCAATAAATCTGGATGGATTCTATAATCCAGATTATACATGTTTTCAAAATTGATTTTGGATTTTTGAGGTATTTTGTTTTTTTGAAATTTATACAGAATCTATTCTATATATGGAAGTAAAAAAAGTACCTAGTTATATGTATCTTTAATCAAGAAATTTATCTGGGTGATCAAAAAATTTTGGATTTTAAGTAAAATAATTTCGTCTTCTATGAAAAACTATTTCAACTTTTTTTCCCAAAATTGCAATTTCGGGACCTCAAAATAATTTAGCGTGCAAGTATAATCCGGATGAATCCTATAATTCGAATTTATTTATTTTAAAAGGATTTATCCGAAATAAAAATGGATTACAGATATGGATCATCCGGATTATAATTCAGATTATAATTAGTGTTTGAAATTCAAATTTTAAATTATAGGCGAAAATTCCTTGATTTAAAAATTCTATGTGAAGCTTTTTTTTATGTGCGCAATTTTCAAATTTTGTGTAAACGCACACTCCGCACATTGAATTTCAAACACTAATTATAATCCAGATTATATATATACACGTGATATACGTGACAATATTTTTAGCAATACAAGTGAATAATAATTTTGTCATTTATTTGTCACAGTCCTGTACTATGAAAATGACGATGGGGTTAATGATCTACTAACACCAGTTGAATGGAAAAAAATAGGACAGTTTTATCATGAATAGGATTCCGATTGATGGCTAAATTTGCTAAGATTTATTAAGTATAGGCAGTCGATTTTTTCCAATTTATAAATAGGAATTTCTGATTTATGAATTTTCACAAATAGGATGTTCGATTTATGCATATTTGCGCCATCAATAGGATTCCGATTTTTGTTCATTCGACCAGTGTAATAAATCTGGGTGTAATAAATTAACGTCTGCTGCTACAATAAAAAAATCCTAAAAATAAGAATGGATCTTAAAAATAAGGATGAATCTTAAAAATAAGGATAGATCTTAAATATTTAAGGATAAGGATTTATAATTTGGATTTGATCAAGAAAGTCTGGATTTAATTCAGATTATATTTTGAAATAGGATCAGAATACTAGTTTTTACAAAGAATTAAATAATAATTTAATAAGAAATATGTTATTTAATAATAAATTACAAAGTATTTTTATTATCGAATTATTTAAGATTTTAGAACTAATTGACTAACTGAGGATTAAGAGAAAAGAAATTCAATCCTTTATATACATAATAGATTATGCTATTGATTATACTGTACTTTATATTATTTATTACACTATAAAATACACTAATGTATACACTATCAATTATGCTAATGTATACACTATTAATTATACTATTTATTGCACTTTTGATTATGCTGTATTATACACTGTTAGCCCTATTTTTATTCTTTTATTTTATTATTATATTTTATATTTTATATCATTTATTACTTTATTATATAGTTATTATTGTTATTATTTATATATATTATTTTAGTATAGCCACTATTTCGATATTTGTATTACATTTAGAGTTTTTATTGTTTATGTAAATTCTAAAGTAAATTCTATGTAATGTGTAACATTGCGCGATGAGAGATTTTATCTCCGATCAAACTGCTAAGACCTCTGATAAAATTTTTAAAAATAATTTAGTAATCGTACCGGAAAATTATAGAAAGTCCCAGAATGTTCTTTAGATTATTAATTATAATTCGCGATACTTTAGCATTTTCTTATAAATAGAGGGCATTTTTGCCCAGATGTAAAAACAGTTCTGATTAGGATTGAGCTCAAGAAATAAAGTCTTAGTGACTATTTGATAATAATTCTTAGTGAATTGTTAATTGTTTAAGCATTTGTTGCTTGTATTTTGTATAAAAAACTCACACCTGCCTCTTTCGACATTAGAAACTGCATTAATAAAATCCTTCGTACAATTACCATCCCAACTTTAGTATATTAATTATAGTTCTTTTATAATATATAATCCCTGCTATAGTTGCTTTGCTACTCTGACTTTGGTCTCGAAGGTAGTCACGGTCAACAACNTATGTAAATTCTAAAGTAAATTCTATGTAATGTGTAACATTGCGCGATGAGAGATTTTATCTCCGATCAAACTGCTAAGACCTCTGATAAAATTTTTAAAAATAATTTAGTAATCGTACCGGAAAATTATAGAAAGTCCCAGAATGTTCTTTAGATTATTAATTATAATTCGCGATACTTTAGCATTTTCTTATAAATAGAGGGCATTTTTGCCCAGATGTAAAAACAGTTCTGATTAGGATTGAGCTCAAGAAATAAAGTCTTAGTGACTATTTGATAATAATTCTTAGTGAATTGTTAATTGTTTAAGCATTTGTTGCTTGTATTTTGTATAAAAAACTCACACCTGCCTCTTTCGACATTAGAAACTGCATTAATAAAATCCTTCGTACAATTACCATCCCAACTTTAGTATATTAATTATAGTTCTTTTATAATATATAATCCCTGCTATAGTTGCTTTGCTACTCTGACTTTGGTCTCGAAGGTAGTCACGGTCAACAACACTATTGATCTACAGTTATAATACATATTTTTGGTGCACTAATTTCTAAGTGATTTACATTAATATTTATTAATATAATAATAATAATAGTTAACAAGTAGTAATAATAAATAAATGATAGTTAAATAATAATATATAACAATATATAAAACTATGACAACTAATACCAGTTCTTATAAATGTATAATATTAATATAATTTTGATATTACAACAATTATCAATAAAGGTTTATAGGATATCAGTAAATTTTTTTAAACGTAAGTCTTCAAAGTCCTTCACTCCGATAACCTTTGAATACCTCCAACATAAACGTAATATTTACGAAGGTTATTAGTACCGAAAATCTTCATTTTTATTAATAAAACGTAATACTCTGGAGGTTATTGATATTGATAACCTTCAATAACTTTCATTTTATCATAATAAATGTAATATTTGCAAAGGTTATTGGTCCGATAACCTTCAATAACCTTTGAAAACGAAATTATTACAATAACCTCTAATATAAAAAATTTCCAGATGGAGCATAACTTCATTTGAATTTAAAAAAAAAATAAAATAAAATAAAATAATATAAATTATTAAAATTATTCACAATATCACAATTTCATATAACTTTTCTGCCAATGCACACTGGTCAAAAATTTATAAAACCTACATCTATCTGGTATCTGATAGGTGTAAGTTTTATAAATTTTTGACCAGTGGCAGTCAATTTCTCTAGAATTTAAGTAATGCCATCAGAATATTTACAAGACCTATATTTTCAAAGGTTTTGAAAAATTTCAAAAATAAATGTCTTGAAAATATTCCTAATGTTTGATGGCATTGCATCTACACCATTTTTTAAAAATTAAAATCAATTTAGTTAACACTAGACAATTAAATAATTTTTTTTTAAAAAAAAAATTACAACCAGCAGCTTATTTAAAATCTACACCTTTCTGGCAACCTTAGTGCGTAAAAGTATAATGTCCTACGCTTACGCTCCGAACAACAATAATTTATCTGCAACCGATTTTCATCGCCGTAATCGTGGTCCACGAAGTATATAGCCGGGGTATCTTGACAATGGAGATGTAATTACCAGGGAAAATGTGACAATATATTTTTTACTCGCAATTCTATTTATATTCATTCGAAGAAATATGTCCAATTCCTGCTACGGCAAATCAAAATATGAACAGGCTATTTTATAGTGATACCTGTCGTAATTCAAAAAAGTGTCGCGACATATGACGCAATTCATTTTTCCTTATGGCGTAATTAATTGCAACTGGTTGCAACTCTTGCAAATAATTACAATAGGTATCTTTACTATTTTATTCCTCAACAATGAAATTATTAAAATGCACACAGAAAAAGTGAAGCCCGAAGTGGAGGTTTGTGGAACAACTACGAATTCAAGCACACGTAATTTAGATTTTTTTTTAACTTCGCTTCTTAGCACTAACATACTAATTCGCTATTTAGGGCAGGGATCCATGCAAAGTCAAACCTGAATATCCCGAAGAAACTCAAACTCTTTGGTAGAATTTACCGCAATTTTCAATGAAAGAAGAAAAAGGGAGAAACGTTCACCTACGAAATTGTACAATTTCACATCCGAGGAAATTGGTCTCAGCACAGCTGCACTTGCCACTTTTTATCGGCACCAGAAATCACCGCAACGTTCCTCATTAGACAAAATCAAAAATTGGATTGAAAAAGAAAACCGGAAAAAAAATAATTCGGTTATCATTAGCGGTAGTGGCAGTAATAGCAATAGAAATAATTTTTCAGCGGAACTGGCACGGCCAAGTAGCACTAATATAATTTTAGATGATAATAATGACGATAGATGATCTGGAGTAGGGAAAGGAACTGCCATCTTAAGACTTAGGGATCTGAGCAGGCACGTTTTAACGTGCTTTATTTCTCCCTCTTTGTTCCTACTACACGATTCTATCTTTACGGCCAGCCTTTTACTTTGTAATATAGCGTTAAAGAAAAATGTTACTATCGATAAAGTTATTATTTATTATTTTTATTTCGTGTTTTGTTGAGTGTAAATTGTATATAACGGATAAGTGATTTATGTACGCATGCGACATAGAAGCAAACCCCATTACAGATCACGAAAAAAATGATCAATTGTTATATATGCATTGTAAGTTAACTAATTTTTATCTATTGTAAAAGTTTTTGCCGAATTTTGACCAATGCTGTTAGCACTTCTTGCCTTCCATCCGGCTCAGCGAAATCGAAACCAGCCTTCCAACCATTCTTAGCCGCCATCGTTTAACCACAACTGAATGTTTTTTCGGCAATACTTCGCAGAAATGAAAGCTTTATAAAACGTAACATATGTAGAAATTACACGAACTGCCCATAATGTCTGATCCGTATACTCACCAGTGGAACGTACATTCTCGCTACCACAGGCAAGAATCTTTATTGCAATCTGCGTTTCTCCAAATCCATTGCATCGCCCAACATTTTTCATGTGTTTGTCCTGTTAAAGAATTGTTTGAGTAAGCGAAAATAATAACTTGTCGAACAGTCAATAACATACAGACATCGATCACAACAATATTATTTTTTTCACCGCTCTGCTTTTCAATTTTCTCAATTACAAAATCAGGTTCTGATGACACGCATAGAACATCTTTGATGTGTAATTTGCGTGACGGTTGATTTCTTGATTTTGAAATGCAAAAATAACGATTGAAGCGCACCACAATAAAACAAAAGACTTCCAATGATTACCTACCTAATCATCAAGGGGAAGTTATTCAGCTTAGCAATACGAAGTAGATTATCCACGCATGTGTCAGTAAAAGTTTCGTCCATGTCAATCACCTGAACACCATTCAACACGACACTATTCAATTTGGTAAGGAACGTTTGAACCTTAGGATTCGAGATACCTTCAAGTTGGCGAACATTGAATCTGCATTTCCAAGTATTTTACAATCCACACCAGGGAGAACATACTGTTCCGGAAATTTAGTGACTAGACAATATTTAATTATAGGTATTAGACTCATCCAAGAAGATTGCTGGAAGATTGCTGAAAAATAGCGCAACTCTTGCCTTCAACATCAGGTATGACTTCGTTCTTGTTAGATGACGGTATGAAGTTCGCATTTAATGCTTCCATATCTTCTGTTGTGAATTTAACAGACGAAGGAGAGAGATCCTTCATATCATAACTGGAACGAGAACCGATACTAGATCTAGAGCCAGTTCTGCTCCTACTGATATCACTGATATTAAGGTCATTGGTAGCTTTTACTAGACCCGAGTCTTCTCCGGCAAGGTTGGCAAGACGTTCTGACTGCCGCCGTTGAGGGGCCAAGAAGTTCTCACTTTCATTAGTGGCACGAATTGTCACATGTCTGGCAGGACGTTTTGATCGCCGTTGAGAAACGGAAGAGTTCGAATTCTCACTTTCAACTATTTCAGGGTTTTTTCGTTTTCTTGAAGTTTTTGGAGGCATCGTGTATCAAAAATTTAAAATTTAATTACTAATTCAAGTATCGTCTAATCCAGTATCACCAAACCCAGTATCACCAATGCAAAAGGTTCATTTTTGATAGACTTATGGTTATTTTTTTGATACATCAAGATAAAAAAGTGGTTATTTTTTTGATATGCCTATAATTGTTTATTTATAGATGCATCAAAAAGATAACTATTTTGTCACATGAAAATTTAATTTATCAAAAAAATAACCCTGATCTATCAAAAATGGGGAACGTCTAAAGCCATGTCCAATCACGTGATTCTCCGATTGACAGTTGGATCCGGCCGACTAAGCAATCCATTATGTATTACCTCCAACCAATTAAATTACAAAATGATTTTTTAGATCAAAAATAAAAATAAATAAAAATAAAAAAATAAAAAATAAACTTTTGCCCGCTCTTGCCATCCATCCAACCATCCATCCATCCCCATCTCTATTAACAACGAAGAAATCCTGTAACAAGATAGTTTTTATGATGAATTATGCATTTATTTATTTTTTATTATTAATAAAATCGGTTTTTATTATTTTTTTATTATTTAATATTTAATTTTTATAACGTAGTAGCGTGCACAATATTACAAGTAAAAAAAACTCCAACTTTTATAAGAAACAAGTATAACAGAAGACTCACTTTTTCCACAATATTTTATATAGTGAACCCATCTGTTTCTCCAGCAACGAATATAGATCTACTAATTTCTAAAGAACTAACTCCTAGTCAAAAGCGCAACTTACTTTTTAATATTGGTCTGCCGCTTGAGTTATTGGTACAAGACTTCGACAGCAATTGGTGGCCACTTATTTCAAATGTTTGGACGGGATTTGATTTCAAAAAAAAAGCAAATGGCGATTCGTCACAAACATATACATGCCGTTTAACCAAACATAACCAATCTAGCACCCGGAAGGAGGGAATCCCAAGCAATAAACGGCGAAAAACAAAAATTCGTCCGTCTCACTTGTGCTTTGTTAAAATTAAAGTACAAAGGTTTGTCGCAGAAAGAAAAGTACATGTTGAGCGTTTTGAAAATTCACCAGACCATACGCACTCTTTGGATGAAAGTGATAAGGTTAAACGTCCACAAGTTATTCGAAACTTAGTTGAACAGGAGGCCATAAAGAACTATCGTCCGCCAGCAATCCTTAATGCAGTAAAAGAATATGCAGCAGAAACAATGGATCTGAATTCAAGTGTAAAGGAGCTGAGACTTAAGGAGGTCACAAATATTAAGTATAAAGTTCGCGGGACTCTTGATGCTCACCTTATTGGCAGTCCTGGACGAGAAAAAAATATTCAAGAATTAATTTTTTTTTTGGAGCAGAAGAAGTATCGGGTTGAACGTTATATGATTTCTAATAAATTCACTCATGGCTTCGTTTTTATACACCAAAAGCAGATTGAAAACCTTGAAAAATATGGATGGTTAACTCTTATCGATTCAACACATAAAACAAATCGATATGATTACCGCTTGTTCACCTTGTATATTCGTAATGGATATAGCTGCTGGGATGTTGGTGCACACTTTTTCGTAAGTAATGAGGATTCTGATACCATCGCGGAAGCTTTAAAAATCATTCAAAAATTTGCACCACACTGGAAACCTAGATATTTTCTTCAAGACCAAAGTAATGTAGAAGCAAACAGTATTAAATTGGCCTTTCCGGGACTCAGGAATGGTGAACAAGAATGTGATACTATTTTTTGCACCGTGCATCTCTTGCGAACTTGGATGAGTAAAATATATGATGTAAAAACTCGACAAAAGATGATTCAAGCAATGTATAAAAGAACTAAAATCGGTTGTGAAGCCTTTATTCAGCAAGCAATTGATGAATGTCCGGTCCCAACTATCAAACAATATATTAAACGATATTATGCAAAAAATAATCATCAATGGGCACTTTGGGCACGTCAGCATTCTCCTCTTCTCTTACAAGTGACTTCAACAAATTCGTTGGAATCATATCACTCTGAATTAAAACGAACAACCTCTTCACAACACGGTTTAATTGGTATGTTCGCTTGTTCTTCATGTAATTTTTTATTTTTTAAGTTGGCTTTAAGAATTATTTATATTTCAAATTTTATAATAAATTTTTTTTTAAAATAATTCTTTCTACTAGGTGCATGTCATAAAGTTGTTATACTTGATCAGAAGAAACGTACAGATTCAGAATATGTTGCTTTTGAATTCTGTATTAAGAAGATTTCGGTTATAGGTGTGGATGATGAAATTCTTAATGAACTTCATAAATTTCCTTTCCCCATTCAACGTATGCTTGCTGATGAAGTTTGTGCCGTTGAAAAAAGACTTGAAAAAGGTAAAGCAACTCCAGGATTGACATCATTATATTGCAATTGTACATTTTATCATCGATACTTGCTTCCTTGCCGTCATATTTTTCATGAGCATATGTATGGGACAACAAAATTATTAACAGTTGATTCCTGGGCGAAATTCCAATGGATGTTTGAGGAGAATGGCTTTGAAGTGTATATGCATCATGAATTAGTTGAAGTGGATATATCAGAGGAAATCAAAGCCGAGAGAGCAGCTGAAAATCGAAGATTGGCCATAAATGAACTTATGGAAAAAACACGCGACATATATTGGAGGGTTGAAGAGAAGGGTGACGAAAAACAAACAGGCGCACTTGTTGAAGAATTAAAATCCTGTTTAGAACCTATTCTAAATAATGTAAGGGCGAAGGAAAATTTATAATAAATAAAAAATTATAATTATTAATGATATATTAAAAATAAATGATGTAAAGGTGAAAGAAAATGTATAATAAATATGATATCATAATTATTAAAGTGATATATTTCCGTGAATATAATACTTAGCCTGAATTTTTTGATTATATTTCACCGAATTTTAAGTCCCGTTTGTCATGTGACATGATCCGTATTCTTAGACCGTTTTTTCAGTTGCCGATCTTTAGTCACTTGACTGGACACGGCTTTAGACGATCCCCAAAAATGAAACTTTTGCCAACAGATTTTTCACCCCTACGCAGGGGTTAGGGTTTATCAGGGTAGTGTATTTATCACCCTTCGGATATCAATTTTTATTAAATAATAGATTTTAAATAATAGATGGTATGAACTTGCTGATCACTTTTGCCAAGCACGATCATATATACATGACATTGTATAACCCATAAAAGCATCATGTCTGAACAAAGTACTTCTACAACTGAGCAAAAACCTGCTCCTGAAGTGGTTCAAAAGTATAATACTGAGCAACTTATCACATTTTTTTGTGAGAAGGAAGACCTACAGCTTGATGATGACGATTACGCAATCCTCCGCAATGAAAAGATCACTGGTCGTGATTTTCTCAATACGACTAAACAAGATTATGGCATGAAAGGTGGACCTGCGACAAGACTTGCAGACTTCGCCAAGGAAATTAAAGGAGGTAAGTAAATTTCATTTTCACTCACACCGTGCCATATTCGCCAACAATACCAAATACTTACTTAATCTTGTGCTTTTTCTTTACCGCTTATCATCGAACCCGCCCAAAAAAACGCATTCACGTTATCGCAGAGCAACCCGGTGCCGGTAAGTGAATCATTATAAACGCGTGACTTTTTTAATAGCCTTTTTTTCATTTTCGCGCGGTGTCATAATATTTTACGCTAATTTTTTTTTGTTGTTTCGTTTCTTGTGCTTCATATTTATTCATTTTATTACTCAGAGCCTCCTAACAAACGCGTAAAAATAGCTGATGATGATCTGAATAAATTTTGGCGCGCTTTAAAGAATGCACCTTGTGATAATAAATTTCTTAAACTATCCGAAGATACCCGATTTTTAGGAAAAGAACGTGGATCTTCCACTCTATTCATTCGTAAATGTTATCGCGATCTGGAAAATGTTGTCCTTGATCATAAAATAGACAAACTGCGCATAACCGGAAATCCGGGTATTGGAAAAACCTTTTTCGGATATTATTTACTTTATTTACTTGCACAACAAGATGCAACTGTTGTATATGATAACTATAATGAAACAAAACCGTTTGTCTTCGAAGGAAAAAACGCCTTCATCATCAACAGTGATTATATAGATGTATACCTGAGAAAAAAGGCTGTTTGGTATATTGTAGATGGCAAGGAACCAAAAGATGTTAATGCTAAAACAATTCTAGTCTGTTTACCCAAGAGGGAACACTATTGGAACTTTGATAAGTATACTGGGGTAGTCACAATACGGTATATGCCAACATGGAAATGGAAAGAGATCAAAGAGTGCTGGCAAGAACTCTATCCTCAGAAAATAAAAAAGGAAACAGCTCGGGATCTGTTTATGAAGTGGGGAGGGATCCCTCGGTTTGTCCTGGAAAAAGGTAATGATGAAACTCACCAAAATAAGCTTACTGGTGCAATTCCAGATTGCAAGATGGATATTTTTGATTTTATTGGCGAAAGTTCCATAGGAAAAGACGATATTAGTCATATGATCGTTCATCTCCGTGTCAACCTCCCGGTCGAAGATGATGACGAACTTGTTGATGATGAACTGGTTGTGCCTAATGATTCAGGACATCAACTGGACCGAAATGGCAATACTCCCTATACACTAATAACTGTAAGATTTGCGTCTGATTATGTGAGGGAAAAAGTGACTCTTCAACTTGAAGCACGTATAAGAGAAAGGCTTCTTGAAAAAACAAAGGCGGGCACAGGTAGTCCACTATTGGGTAGTTCATTTGAATATATGGCGCACAGGATATTGCAGAATGGAGGAAATTTTGATGTTCGTCCTTTAGAGGAGTATAATATTGAAAATTATGATGATCCACTTGCAAAAGTCAATTTACCTCAACAACCCTTGCCATTATATTTTGATAAAAACACTATTGATAAAATCGAAAACAATAAGTACTATCAACCATCAGCAAGGAATTTTCCATCAATCAATTCGATTATTGCTCCAAATAAGGTCTTTCAGATGACTATTGCAAAAGATCATCCCATCAAGATGAGTGGTTTAAAAGCTCTATATAACAAATTTGGCGGAGAGACAGCGAATCATTTAATATATTATTATTTTGTCGTACCAGAACACCTATATAAAGATTATAAAGCGCAAAAAATCGTTAATTCTGATGGTGATGATACTCAGATCATACCAAATTGGATTAACCGTCACGTTTTCCAATATGTTTTGAAAATTAAGCTGTAAAGAACAACTAAGAGTTTGTATTTATTCTGTGGAAGTGAAATGGGTGATAAAGATTAGAGTTATTGTTGGGTTATTGAATGATATGGTGGATGTAGTAAAAGAGCCAGCAATGAAAAAGCAACGAGTTCAGGGGTATTTTAAAAATTATAATTAGCATAGAAAAAATCATCATATACTAGGCATGGCAATTTGCATTATTTTTTTTATATTTGTATTACTCAAGCGAAATTTTACGAATTATTCCATAGTGTATAAAATTTTTATCAATCACATCATCCGAGCTTAAATTATTGAGGCAATGCATTACCAAACTTGGGGCTAGCTTGGAGAAAGTGTCACAAAATCGGAGAAATAATAAAAAACTTGCGACTTATCTTCTGCAACGTAAGAATTGCATCACTAACAAAAATTTCTTCCTATCGAAGTGTTATTCCATTTCTTCTCGCAATCAATATTTCGCGTGATGGGGATTTGGGGAATATGTATGCTAATCCTGAGGTCATCTTTATTAATTAGCAAGGAGAATTAACAAATGATGAAATGTTGTGCGTAATGTTGAATCGTTACTGTGCCCAGACACGGTGTCTAATTTTTCTTGTTTTGTCATGCTTCTACAGTATATCGAGTTTGTGAAATGTAAATTGATTAAAGTTAAATGTTGTGTTGACTATAAATTAGCTAATAACCTATGTACTACACGAAAAAATAACACATGATACATTGTATTCCTCTAATCAAAAATCTTTATTAATAAAATATGTGATAATAATACAGGATAAAATACATAATAAATACAGGATTAAATACATAATAAAAAATCTAATTGTCGAAATCAATAGTTGAGTTATATACTTGATTTAGGTAAGGATGCATTATGGAGTAGGCTCATATTGACAATCAGAATATTTCATAATATTAGCAAGGTCTTTATAAATTTTATAATGACAGAAGGAGTTGATTGTTGAATCAGTATTTCTGATTTATGGAGGTAATAATAATGATCACTGGTCAAATGGAAAAAAATAAGACAGTTTTATCATGAATAGGATTCCAATTAATGACTAAATTTGCTAAGATTTATTAAGTATAAGCAGTCAATTTTTTCCAATTTATGAATAAGAATTTCTGATTTATGAATTTTCACAAATATTTATGTATATTTGTGTCATCAATAGGATTCCGATTTTTGTTCATTTGACTAGTGGATACACCTCACTCATATCCTTAATAAGAACACTTAGACATAATTTCTTTCCTGTTACTTATATTCCAATAATACTGAATTTATCCTTATTAGACTTACAACTTTTATGAGTCCAATATATACTATCATTAGTTTCACGTCACAATTTTATTCCATTATTCTTTTCTTGTTATACAAGTCAAGCAGCATATAAAAATTCATAATTTTTTTTATTACGTTTCATTTATACATGTTTCCAAAATTGATTTTGGATTTTTGAAATATTTCATCTTTTTAAAATTTATGCAAAATCTATTCTATATATGGAAGTAAAAAAAGTATCTAGTTATATGTATTTTTAATCAAGAAATTTATCTGGGTGGTCAAAAAATTTCGGGTTTTAAGTAAAATAATTTCATCTTCTATAAAAAACTATTTCGACTTTTTTTCCCAAAATTGCAATTTCAGGATCTCAAAATAATTTAGCGTGCAAGTATAATTTCATTACAAATATTATATCCAGTCATCTTCTTAATTATCTATTACCTTTTCTATCTGTACTAGTGACAATGTGGTGAAAAATGATCGTAGTGAATTTTTATATTCAAAAAAAAAAAAACAAACATGGCCTTCCTTTCTTGAACTGTAAAGAAAACTTTATGGCAAATTAAATAAATTTTTTTTTTTTTACATTATATTTATTTATTAGACTTGTAAGTATGAGTTTTATTTTGATGATAATAAATAATAATAATCAATTTTAAATATTACAAATCGTGAATTTGCATATAAATGAATGCCTCATTTCCTTGTGATCTCTTTCCTGGATCAATTTCGTAATAATTATATTTTTATTCATCGAAGATATGAATGAACTTTTTTTGAGTGTTTTTGTCAAGTAAAAAATAAAAAAAAATTTTATTTTTTTCTTTCATTTTGCGAATAACAGTAATAATGGAGATAATGCAAAAATATGATTTACAAATTAAATCTTTCTAGGCACCCTACAAATTATTTATTCTTTTAGGATTTTTTCAAAACGAAAACATTGTTTATTTATTCATGTATTAATAAAATAAAATGCAGATAAAAAATCAAAATAGCAATATATTTGATATCAGTAATTTTAGTTTTATATGAAAAAGGTGGTAATAATTATTATACAGATTTAATGTAATGAATATCAGATAAGTAAAAATAGGCATATGTATATGTTTATATGTTGTTATATGTCCTTGAAGTCCAATTTTTTTTTTTTGAAAATAATAAAATATACATATATGAAGGAAAAGACATGCTCATTAAGAATAAATCAACTGGAGAAAATAATATCGCAATAAATTTGCAGAGGAAATGGAGATGAAATAAAAACTTGTGATATTGGAAATGTTCGAATGATATGAAAAATTGGTTTAAAAAAAATGAAAAATAATAGAGAGATACAATAAATGATCGAATAAATTTCAAATCGATGAAAAATCTAATTAAACGGGAAGAGCAAATTCAGGTTTTATTGTTCATTACTATATATTTAAATATTATCAATTCTCAATTAATAATTTATTTAAATTACATGATTATTTTCTAGGCTATATTAATTCTTGTATTCAAGTTGTCGATTATGTTCAATATAAATGCTGAAATTATGAGATTTGCTTTGAAAACATAAATGATAGCAATGAGGCTAACATCAAGAAAAATGACAATAATAATAATCGGCAACAACAGGAAGATGAGATGACGAAAGGAATCGAAACTGGGACGAATAATGTAAATAAGAATATTTCAATAGTCGAATGGAACAAATCATCACTTAAAAAAAAAAACTCATTAAAATCTCAGATTAATCAATTCAATTATCGAAAGAGGAACAAAAAAAATTTAGTAATATTTTATTTATATTTTATCATGTATTATTTATTATTTATTTTATTTATTATTGTTATTTATTATTATTATTACTTGAAATAAACACGAAATTAAGAAAAATGCGAATTATGCTTTAATGTCATCTTTCCAATCTGATCAATTTGATATTCTACAACAATTTAACAAATAATACAATGTATAATAATAATAGTTTAGACTATAATTAACATATTGGATTTAAGTTGGGACATGGTAAATATTTCAATGATTTCAATTTCAACCAACAATATTCATAATCACAATACAATGACCATTCTTCCTTAGCCACCACCACTGAGTCTACTACTACTAATATTAATAACCGTAATGATGAATTACGGGAAACTTTTTACGATCGTCTAAAAATTTATTAATTCAATTATTATTGTTATTTATTTGTTAATCACACATTGAGTGATCAAAATTTTTGGCCTAGCCTATTTGACTATCATCCACAAATCTCGCTGCCTATTTGTGTTAAAAATTTTGCATATTTTTCTTCATTTGACCAGTGTATAATGATAAATCTAATTGCATCAAAAATGCAACTTTGATATCAACTTATTCGTCTATTAAATGTCCTCCGGACAATTACATTACGTACCATTATCTAGTAATATGAATATCATTACTACAATTATCGGTTTTTGCATTTATTTATTAGTCGTCAATTGTTATTCTACGAATTTTCTATTTAAACAGGAATAACATCATAAATTAATTTTCACATTAAAATCAAGTTCAGGCTTGACGAGCAACTTGCTTTGAGAAGCTTGTTTTGAATAACTTGTGATTGTTTTGATTGGTGTGAAACAACTTGCTGCTGCGGTTGAACAATTTGTTGTTGTTATTTCGGCTGAATAACTTGTTGTGATTGTTTTTGCAACGATTGTCTGGTTAAGGGTTATCCAATATTTAATGTTCGTTACTTGATCTTGAGTGGTAAATTCTTATGTATTGCTGTTGTTGCAGCATTAATAAGTAAAGTATTTGCATTCGTGGCTATTGTTGTTACAGCTTTATATACTGGCCGATTGTGCAGTTTGTAATTTATTATTGCTTTTGTTGTTTTTAAACTAATTTTTGATTTTAGCTAATCGTTGTTGAGTTAATTTTTTTAATTGTTGATATCGTATTGTTATAATTTTTGTTTCCGTTGTTGGATCTGTTGTTGCTGCACTTGCTGATGTTGCTTCATCCGTTGTTTATGTGCTTGCTGATGCTGTTGTGTCTGTTGTACCTGTTGTCATTGCTGCTGGGAAGCAGTAGCGACATTAGATTAGCAGCAGCAAAAAGCATTATTGATTGCACTTACATTTTGATTTGCGTTTATTGTATTCATGATATATTTGAACGATTTAAAGTTATAACAGTATTAATGAATCCCAATCCTGATCCATTTGACGAAACCTTATTATTATTATTATTATTTAAAGACGACGTTCCTGGACAATTATCCATTCTAATTATTATTCTGGATTTATTGATTCTATGAATCTTAATATAAACGTTAATATTAATACAGAGAGAGAGAGAGAGAGATAGATAATACTAATCTGAATGTTGTTAATCCCGAACGGTTTCGTCTTTAAATAATAATAATAATATGATTTCGACAAGTGGATCTGGATCGAGATCATTGCTATAACTCAAAATCGATCAAATATACCAAATATATCAAATAATTATGTCTTGTCACAGACCAATAATTAAAATGGTAATACTAGTATTCAACAACAATAACAACAACAGCAGAAACAACGGTAATTACAGTTACAGTATTACTTACAACAACGGCAACAACACAACATCAACAAGTATCACTTGTAGGTGATGGCGAACAAACTATTAATAATATTAGTAATACTCTGCAGGAAGGTCCCAATTAGTTGGAACTCAACCTGCTTAACCTCTCCCACCCCACCTCCACTTCTTCCCATGAAGCAATAAAAGCAAATCAAAATATAAGTAACAAAAAACAATGTTGTTGCCGTTGTTGTTGCTAATATTGCTTACTATTAATTCCACTTTCCAACAACAACAACTGATGAAACAACAACGGATACAATAGTGTTAGCAAGATCAACAGCAGATTTAACATCATCAGCACAGCAAGTACATCAACAACGGATCCAACAGCAACAATTACAGAAACAACAATTAGAACAATTAGAAAAATTAATTCAGCTAAACAACAAAAATAGCCCAACAATAACAAATGGGTACAATCCAATTCTTACAATAAATACATTCAGTTGGTTTATTATCAACGAACACTTTAAATACAAACAGTTAAATTCGAACAACAATAATAAAGCTTTACAAACTGTACAATCGTTTGCTATATAATCAACTTCTTCTCAAGGCGTCTCAAATTGTTTAATAACAAGTTGTTCAATAACCAAATTGCTCAAAAACATGCTGCTCAATAACGAGCTGTCCAGCAACCTACTCAACAACAGCAAGTTGCTTAACAGAAAGCTGCCAACAATGAGCTGTTCAACATACTGCTTAACAAGCCTAAACTTGATTTCAATGTAAAACTTATTTATGATGTTATTCCTGTTTAGCAAAAAAATTTCTTTGGTCATATAGATTACTAATATCATATATACGTAAATCTATCTTCGAGAAAATTACCTTTTACGTCCTGACTAAATTATGCAGTCAAAAAATATAATAATTATTAGCTTATTGTATCCAAAAAAATGTAACAAGGATATGCATGGCGTACTTTATTTTGCAGTAGCACCATTTTTGAATAAAATTCAAATGTTTTTCAAGAAAAATACACGTGACTCTATAATAGAATAAAGAATCATATATTTGTCATACTTACATCTTGTTATTGCAGTTTTTTTTTTCGACAATCAGTAATTTAAAAAAATGACTTTAAAATTTTTTGACAAGTTATCTCAAAACCTCATTGAATTTCTTAACGATAAAGATGATTACAATGTAGTTGTTGAAGTTGAAAATAAGGAAAAATCTTTTACGGCACACTCTAATGTATTGAAATATAGATCGTCTTATTTCCGTCAGAAATTAGAAAATATTCAGCCAAATGAGAATAATATTAAAATAATCACCAAGCCAAGCATTTCAGCTAAAATTTTTGAAGTTATTCTCAAGTAAGTTATTTTTCAATAATGAAACATTATTACTTATCAGCTTTATTAAAAATTTAATTTAATTTCATGCAGATATATTTATGGTGGGATTGTTAATTTAGAAAAGGTTGAAACTAGATTTATTTTTGACTTAATGTTAATAGCTAATGAATTCGAACTTATGGAATTATCCAACAAATTGGAAATTATTCTTATTGAAGATAAATCTTCTTGGTTGAAAACTCATTTTTCTTTAGTCTACCGTACTATTTTTGTCAAAGAAAACTTTAAAAATTTAGAAAGTTTTTGTAATGATATTGTAGTCAAGTATCCTAACCTTATTTTTGATAGTTCAGATTTCGCTTTTCTTCCAGAATCTTCTTTAGTATCTCTTCTCAAACGAGACGATTTACAAATGAAAGAAGCTGAAATTTGGGACTACGTTATCAAGTGGGGAATTGCTCAGAATCCTACTCTCCCTACAAACCTTGGAGACTGGACCAAGGGGAATTTTCTCACGTTAAAAACTACTTTACAACAATGTCTACCACATATTCGTTACTTTCATATTACAAATATTGAAATTTATGATAAAATCAGACCTTTTAAAAAAATCCTTGACAAACAACTTTGGGAAGATATCAATCAACATATAGTAGCTCCCGACCGACCAATAAAATCAAATAGTTTACCAGCACGATCAGTCTTGAATGCAGAATTACCTCCTCGTACAACTGAGCTAAAAGAACCTTTTTCAACTATTATTTCTGAAGATCACGCTGCAGAAATTTCTAGTTGGATTGACCGTAAAACAGACACTTATTCAACAACAAATATTCCTTACACATTTGAATTGATTTTGCGTGGAACTAGAGATGGATTCGCTCCACAAACATTTTGGAACATCTGCCATGGTCACGCTTGTACAATTGTTGTGGCGAAAGTTAAAGGAACTGATGAAATTATTGGAGGTTATAATCCCTTAACATGGGATAATAGTAATATTGAAGATGATCAATGGAAAGAAACAAAAGATAGTTTCGTTTTCACATTAAAAAATGGGAACATTCAAAATTCAATTCTTAGCAGAGTAAAAGATACTAAACATGCAGTTCGTAATTCACACAAAAAGATCCAAGATGTCTGTGGTCCATATTTTGGATATGGCTTTAGTTTATTTAGTAAAAAAAATTTTAATTTAGATAGTCTTAGTTACTGTGATAATTCTCCCAATTATTATAAAAAACGTATAAAAACATCAAATAGATTTTCCATTGATAATTATGAAGTTTTTAAAGTTATTGAAAAATCTTAAACAAAAAAGTTTTTTATTTTATATACTGCATTTCTATTTATTGAATAAACGTAAAACTTTATATTATTTGCTTAAATAAATTTATTAAGTTTTCTTTTATAAACCTATTTCGTTAGTGCTTTCTTTTCTGATTCTTAACATGAATGATTAATTCTACAATAGTTTCATAACCTTGGTAACCGAATTGGATTAGTATGTCGACCACAAATTTCCAAAAAGTTCTTGGAACTTTGCTTTCTCGCCCGAAATTATTTTCTTTTTGGTCGATCTTTAATCATTGATGATGAAATGACATCAATTATGATTGAAAATGATTTATTATTTAAATTATTTTAACCAAGCTTTATTTTAATTTACTATCTTGATCCTTAACACAAAATGTAACGTGAGCACCTCCTTTGACCTAAAATTTTAGTGGTACATAATAAACAAATAATAATTTCAATAAATTCAATACCTTACTTCCAAAAATCACTATCTTAACTGAATTTGTCTCACAATTATTATTTGTAAAATACATCTATGAAAAAAACTAATTGCCAGATTAAATCAGGAAAAAATAATTTTTTGGGAAAATAACATTTTTTTAAAAAATTATTAAAATACAATTAATGAGGGAAATCTAGATTTAATGAATTTTTTAATCAAAATATTCGCAAATTAGCAATTAAGATTAGGTGAAAAAGGAAATTTTCTCCAAAAAATTGTCTTTCTTATTCAACCAATTAAAAAAGGTTAATCAATTAAGAACATAAATGGGATCGTTAATGAGAATAATAATGCTGCGAAATTACATCTCATATCTCATCAATCTTTGCATTGGGATCATCATAGATTAAGAAGAATAATAATAATTAATTACATCATCATCATCAAATATTACAATCTGGTCCACAAGCGGGTCAAAATCAACCGATGATGACGTGTGGGTTTTCCAATTTGTTCTATTCATCTGCTTGCGGATTTTGGTGGTGCAGTCTTATCAGTCTTGTGGCGAAATCCGCAAGCAAGTGAGCATTAATAATAATTACATAATCATTAATCCCAATTGTATCCATATATATAGATATTATTTTACATTTTTATTATTATTTACATTATACATATATTTGATTAAATAAAAATTAAAATAACAAATATAATTTTTTATTAAACTAAATATATTGAGTAAAATAGGATTTATTCCATTCACATTAAGTTTTTAAAATGTGACAAATGTTCGCAATTTTAGTATATATTCTGGCGGTAGAAGAGGATTAATATGATCTTCGTGGAAATTTTATTATGTTAGAAATGGAATAGATAGGATTTTAAAAGTTCAATTAAAAAAAAGGACTACGAATTAAAGTGAGATATCACGTTATGCAATTTTATAACTTATCAAGCAATAAGGCTTCGATGAACATTTGAATTACGGCAAAAGTGTAAAGGCTTTCANAAGCAAGTGAGCATTAATAATAATTACATAATCATTAATCCCAATTGTATCCATATATATAGATATTATTTTACATTTTTATTATTATTTACATTATACATATATTTGATTAAATAAAAATTAAAATAACAAATATAATTTTTTATTAAACTAAATATATTGAGTAAAATAGGATTTATTCCATTCACATTAAGTTTTTAAAATGTGACAAATGTTCGCAATTTTAGTATATATTCTGGCGGTAGAAGAGGATTAATATGATCTTCGTGGAAATTTTATTATGTTAGAAATGGAATAGATAGGATTTTAAAAGTTCAATTAAAAAAAAGGACTACGAATTAAAGTGAGATATCACGTTATGCAATTTTATAACTTATCAAGCAATAAGGCTTCGATGAACATTTGAATTACGGCAAAAGTGTAAAGGCTATCACGGATCTTGGGGAGGCTCCATTTAAAAAAAAAAAAGATATGGAGCACGAAATTCTGCTGTTTTTCTAGCATCATAAACATCAAAATTTTCTATACTAATATTAGTAACTCTGACCTGAATTTGAATAATTTATTATCTTTAAAGTTTTTTCAACTTATACTTTTAGAAATAAAAATAATTGACACTTTCAAAAAGATTATTGGAATGATTTATTAATTATATCTATATAAATAAAGGGGTTATTATACTTAAATATAAATTTTTATAAACTCTTATGATGAGTTAAATCAAACAATTTAGATTATGTTTGTATTTAAATCCGGGAAAATACCAAATATTTAAGAGATAATTGAATGGATTTTCATAAAGATGACAGCAAATTGAAATATATTAAAATTAGTTCTGTTGTTAAAGATTAAATTAATCAATTCTTGTCTCTAATGATTGTAAATAATAATTTTCAATTTTATGATGCAATAGTAATCACATTTCTTTCAATGTAAATTTATTTTACATTACTAGTGTAGTACAATAAAATAATATCATTGAAAACAATCTTAGAGTTTTTAAATATGCTAAAATGAATATTTAGCAAAACTCGTACTTTTTTAATATTTTATAAAAATAAATGTTCATGAAATTCTCTTTGCAATTATTTCAATTATTTAGAATGGCTTCAATAAACATTATTGAATCTCTAGTCCTAATTCCGTTCATTTTTAAAATTACAAGAATAATTAATTAATTTTGCGTACATTCTGTATTCAAATTCTATTAATTATAATTCAATCAAACATGTCCCATGTCTATTGTTATAACGAATCAACCAATTAAATGATTTAAATTCTTCGTTATAAATTTATAATGAATTTAAGGTGCAAGACAGCTAATTCAATATATCGAGAGTCCCTACCATGAAACGCTCTAATTCTGCCAAATTTTTTGGTTGTCGCTTACAATGCTTCACAAATTTTCAATAGGATTAAAGTTGTATCTATACTCTATAAACATAATTCACTCAGAGCTCTAAGCTGACATTCAATTGTTTTGTATCCACATCTTCAGCTTGCGTTTGAATTGGTTTGGTTGGGCATCTTTTTAAGTGCTAGTAGTGTTTTTCCATGGGTTTATAATCAAGATCGAAATTGCTTCAAAGACATGGATATCATTTTCGTCAATATAAAACACATTTGGGATTATTGTATATGTGTGGTTTATGTTGGAATCTTTTGAAACTGAAGGCAATTCTCCATTTAAGAGTTTCATTGCAAAACTCTTCATTTGCTTTTTGAATTAATATCTTACGAAGGAAAGTTATTTTCTATTTGCATTACTTTCATTATTTCTGTTTAATTCTATTAATTTTTCGATATATTTTTTGAATTTTCCCATCTTTTCTTGTTAGTTCCTTCAAAGTTTTATTCAACTCTGTTTATATTTTCAGTAATCATTACTATGGGTATGGGCTTCTGTTTTTTGAAATTATTTCCATAATTGCGCAAGCATGATCGTTGTGACTTTATAACTGAGTTGATATAATGTCTGCATAAGATATTTAGTCTGCTAAATTGTTTGATAGCCAAATATTTTTACTATTATTATTATATGAATTTTCACTATTTATATTATTATTAATATTAAAATTCGAAGTTTGTCCCTTTCTATTATATTTATATTTTTATTATTTATATTGTCACGTCTGGACAGTACCAAAACTAAATTTCACAACAAATCGATTCCGACCACACTGATAGCTTACACTTCTTCGTGTATCACTATCTTAATTTTAACACAGTGTGGCAACTTAAACAACAATTGCAAAAGTCTCAGGTGTTATCTAGAAGGTACGTGAGTAAGTGAAGTAGAGGTGGTTTTCCCTACGGATACTAGCAGTGTTAGAACGAATTTATAAGAGATAAAATGTTTATTTACAGTCAAACAATAAAGAAAGTTTTATTAGAAGTTAGGTAACAAAATATTACAATGGCGTGTTTCTATTCCGTTACTACTTCTACTATTTACATGAATATTATTATAAACGTTGTTATAATTATTTAATAAAAATGGAATAAAATAGAACAAAGTAAAAATAAAGTGATAAAATATTAAAATGTTGTTATCTAAGAAAAATGCCACGAAAAGGAACTCTCTTTTTCTTCTTTTACTACTGCTGCTTTTATATTTCTCTCTCCTCCTTTTTCCTTCCTTCCATCATTCCCATCATTTGTACTTCATCATTCTCCATCATCGTGCAACTCTATCATTTCCATCATCGTGCAACTCTATCATTTCCATCATCGTGCAACTCTATCATTTCCATCATCGTGCAACTCCATCATTTCCATCATCGTACAGCTCATCATTTGGATTCCCACGCCACACATTTTCCATGCTACTATTTTCGTACCATCTCACCAATTCCCCATCGTCACCACAATATTAATATGATCATTCATGATAATAATATATATTTGAAGAAATTCGTTCTTTATAAGGGAGTGTTTCCCTTTTGTTGTTCATTATTTTTTTGTATATTAATATGTTCTTCCATATCATTTAATCCTTCTTGTGCCTTGTTCTTTTTGTTTTTATTTGTTTTTCCAGTGAAAATTTCTGCCTAAGTGATCGCTGGAAAGAGTTTTTGTGTGTAAAACATTTTTGTGTGCCGAATTTTTTTTGTTTATTTTATTTGTTTATTTTGTTTGTTGTTTATTTTGTTTATTTATTTGGTTTGTTTATTTGGTTTGTTTATTTGGTTCGTTTATTTGGTTTGTTTATTTGTTTGTTTATTTGTTTGTTTATTTCGTTTGTTTATTTTTTTTGTTTATTTGGTTTGTTGGTTTATTTATTTGGTTTATTTATTTGGTTTATTTATTTGGTTTGTTTATTTGGTTTATTCATTTGTAAAAAATATATATAACCCCCCCTCCCCCCTCCTCCTATTTTTTCTTAAACTTTTCTTTTTTCAAAAAACTTTTATCAACAAACTTAAATTCTATCACTATCTTTCTCAACTGAATTTTTTTACAAATATTTCAAGTTTAAGTTTTCTATAAGAATTTCAATAAATAATACTACCTATTGTGCAATTGCTTTTTTTTATTTTTCAGCAAGGAACATTTCTGTTTTTTGCTTCATCTACCATATTTCGGCAGGTATTTTATTGTGCAAGAGAAATGTTACTGCTTGTTTAACTTGTTAATGAAGCTTACGCAGGTATTCTATTGTGTAAGCAGACTACTTTCATTTCTTTATGTGGATAATGTTTTGTATAAGAAAACAACTAACTACTCATTTCTTTATGTTTGATTATATTTTATTTTGCGAGTACAATATGAACCACTCATTTGTTTTCTTGTCAACGAAGAAGGTGCAGAAATTCCATTGTGTAAGTTAATTAATAACTGTTCATTTCTTTATCCAAAAAACTTGTGCTGTCGTAAACAAACAACTAACTATTCTTGTTTGCTATCATTTTCTTTTATAGCATACTTTTCTTTAGCCACTTATAGTACACAACGAATAATCAAAAATTGAAAAAATCTTTCCGCCTTTCGACCAAAATAGGATTATGAAACATCACTTTTGTTTTGAAAACAATTCTCCCAGGTATTTATTATATTTGTTTATAATATTTTTTATTTAATAATTTTTTGAGCATATTAATAATCTACTCTTTTATTCATATATCTATTGCATTGATGGAATCAATGGATATGATGTACAATTATATAAATTGAAGATATAAATCCTAAACAAACAATCAATTATCGAAATTTTTTCAGTTTTGAATCTGGATCAAAACCATCCTTGTAATTGTGCTGGTCATTGTATCTCAAAAAATTCTGAATTTGATTCTTGAACTATCAAAGATAATGTTTGCCTAATCAAATGGCCAAATAAAATTTCCTAGCCAAATACTCTGGTCACAACAAGAAAAAAATCCGTTAAAGTAAGCATATTTTTTAGAATAAAAAAAAAACCTTTGCGATGTCCCCGAGCAGTTATAAATATATTTTTGTTTGTTCGTTTGGTTTGTTTTTATTTTTGTTTGTTTTTGTTTTTGTTTGTTTGTTTTTGTTTTTGTTTGTTTCTGTTTTTTATTTTATTCTTTGTCAGTGGATGTGAGACCGCTGGCGTGAGGGGAACCTTGCTGATACTTGATTAGTTATCAGAAACAAGTAATCTTTTGAAAGATTATATTTGCGATGTCAAATGAAACATTTGTTTAATCTTTACTGGTGGGATTGACATTTGAAAAAACATTTGACATGGCGTATACACAAATTAATCTGGAAATAGGTTATTTCGTACGCAACAGTAGCTTCTGGATTTAGGTCTACTTTTCCTCAAGAAAGGATCCGTTATGCTCTTTCCTTTTTCTCATTCCTTAAATGGTAATCAAGTGAATTGCTTGCATAGTAACTTGATTGTGACGTCACTACCATTTCTGGGATAATGAAGCTTGTGTTTATTTTTGTATACTATTAAATATTATTACTTAATGTGAATGTCATTAACCAAATTCATTATTTATTTATTAAAGATATAGGGACCATTCATTAAGGAAAAAATAACAAAAATAAAAAAATATGAGTGATAGGTTTTACTAGAAATGTAAATTGTTTAAATATATTTTTTAATTTTAGTTTTCATTTTAATGTTATTTAATTTGTTTTTATTCTAATAATTTGACTAATTCTAGTTCTACAAAGTGAAGGATCTAAAGAATTCTCGGATAGGAAATTTATTCAAATAATAAGTGTGCACTATATTAAAAATTTTTGGTGTTATTAAAATATCCAACATTTCGTTCTTTATAGGAAGCTACTATGAACAAAATAATATTAAAACATTTGTTAAAGAATCGAATAGTGATTTCAATAGAAGTAATTTATTAAATTTTATTTATTTTAATTTATTTATTTCAATTCAATTTATTTAATTTATTGATTTTTATTTATTTTATTTATTTTTATTTATTTATTTATTTTATTTTCTTGTAGCTTTTCGATTCTGACCTTGACCTGAGTTCTTCAGTTTACAGTTTGGATATAATAATAATTAATTCTTACTTATTGTTATTTATGACCCAATTTTTATAATTAATAAATTATTATTTATAAATCATTATCATTCAACTACTGATAGGTGCAGCATAAATACAATGAAATGGTCCGATTTGTGGTACGTAATCTTTAATTTTTAATTATTTTAATTATTATTTTTATTTTAGTTATTATAATTCCATGTGAATTAAAATATAATATATATCTATANATTTTCAAAATCCCACTTACAACCAAGTTTTATATAAATTTGGTTTATAAACATGACATGTTAAATTCACCAATGCTGTTGCTGCATTTTTCTTTTAATCTTTCTTATCAGTAATAACATTAGGATCAATTTTGATTGAAGTTTTATTAAATGATGTGATCTATTCTTGAGAAATTAAACAGTAAAAAGAAGCTTTTGAAAGATCTTGATCTAGAAAATTAGAAAGACAATACGATATTATACAAATTGTTTCTAAACAACACTAAATTAATTGCGAATTTACTTCTTATTTCAATTAAATATCTTTGTTTGAAAAAAATTGTTTTAGATTATCATTTACATACCTAGTACAAAAGTAACAGATAAGTAATTACATTGACCTTAAAAAAATTTCTATCAAAAAAAATTAATTTGTTAAATTGAAAAAAAAAGCAATTTTAAAAAATTAAGAAATTAAGAAATATAAGATCGACATTTCAATATGAATAACATAAAACTTTAATTAAAAAAGTTTACTTGTAATTTAAACGTTTTAATGATAGATGATACTTTCTTTCCACAATTTTTCTTATGGTGATCAAATCANTTATTTATTTCAATTCAATTTATTTAATTTATTGATTTTTATTTATTTTATTTATTTTTATTTATTTATTTATTTTATTTTCTTGTAGCTTTTCGATTCTGACCTTGACCTGAGTTCTTCAGTTTACAGTTTGGATATAATAATAATTAATTCTTACTTATTGTTATTTATGACCCAATTTTTATAATTAATAAATTATTATTTATAAATCATTATCATTCAACTACTGATAGGTGCAGCATAAATACAATGAAATGGTCCGATTTGTGGTACGTAATCTTTAATTTTTAATTATTTTAATTATTATTTTTATTTTAGTTATTATAATTCCATGTGAATTAAAATATAATATATATCTATATTTATATGCAAATAGGACCCACTACGTGAATAATTTGAAGAATGTACAATTCAACTTCATTATCACACTCCGCAAGATGAGATAGATTTGCTTATTCACTAATAAGAGTGATCCCAAATAACTTTTTAAACGTTACAAGAGACTATCGAAAATCGAGAGAATAACTTGAATAACGATGATGAATAATATTAATGGTAATAATTGTTGTCTTGGANAATTGTTTCTAAACAACACTAAATTAATTGCGAATTTACTTCTTATTTCAATTAAATATCTTTGTTTGAAAAAAATTGTTTTAGATTATCATTTACATACCTAGTACAAAAGTAACAGATAAGTAATTACATTGACCTTAAAAAAATTTCTATCAAAAAAAATTAATTTGTTAAATTGAAAAAAAAAGCAATTTTAAAAAATTAAGAAATTAAGAAATATAAGATCGACATTTCAATATGAATAACATAAAACTTTAATTAAAAAAGTTTACTTGTAATTTAAACGTTTTAATGATAGATGATACTTTCTTTCCACAATTTTTCTTATGGTGATCAAATCAATGTACATGTGCATGTGCAAAAAGCAAATTAAACAAAATAAAAAATTCTTACCTAAAAATAAAGAAATACAAATCCAAGAAATCTAACTACTAAAAAACTATCCATAAAAAGAAATAATAATTAGTATTCTGCGATGGCATCCAAACAAACAAAGTAGCAATAAAAAATTTTTATACCTTAAAAAATTTAAACTAAAGAAAAATTATCTATGAAATGAAATAATGTTTGGTGAGTGTTAATATTTCATTGATGCATAGAAGACAAAAGAATTAAAGGAAAAAATAAATATTTTCTCACCTAAAAATCCAAACTGACTTCTATCCTAATAAAATCTAATCTAAAAAAATCTAATCTAAGAAATCTAACTTCAAAATAAAGATTTTATACAATTATATGATTAGTATCCTTCATTTATCAATTGAATGCACATGTACATTGATTCCATCAACTTCTTCGATTAATCAATTCTCTCAACTCTATCNTACTGATAGGTGCAGCATAAATACAATGAAATGGTCCGATTTGTGGTACGTAATCTTTAATTTTTAATTATTTTAATTATTATTTTTATTTTAGTTATTATAATTCCATGTGAATTAAAATATAATATATATCTATATTTATATGCAAATAGGACCCACTACGTGAATAATTTGAAGAATGTACAATTCAACTTCATTATCACACTCCGCAAGATGAGATAGATTTGCTTATTCACTAATAAGAGTGATCCCAAATAACTTTTTAAACGTTACAAGAGACTATCGAAAATCGAGAGAATAACTTGAATAACGATGATGAATAATATTAATGGTAATAATTGTTGTCTTGGAAAGAGATGATGATGATGAATCGGGTGATTTTGTTAATCGACAAATTCAAAGGTTGAGTTTCGACCAATTGGAAATATTGAGAGGATAAGTGAAATTATTTGAAAATGATTATCAAGTTCTAAAGGGGAAACTTGAGATATAAAACATTTATATGGGGAATTTAAAATTCCCGTGGAGGAAAAAATTTAACTTTGTGATGATAATTTGGAAAAATAGTGTTTAAAAAAAGTATGTTCTTTTGTTAATTAATTAATTAATTTATGACTTTATTTATTGCTAATTTATTATATTTATTTATTATATTTTAGTTAACTCTTGAGTTTGAACGTTTAAGAGAAATTATGAGAGCTATTATTCAAAAAGCCATTGAAGAGGCATTATTATTATTTATTATTATTTTTATTTATCGTTATTTATAATTATTTATTATTTATTATTATTTATTATTATCTATTTATTATCTATTATTTTTATCTATTTATTATTTATCACTATTTATTATTTTTTTTTATAGTACAATTGGTTTGGTACCTTAATATGAATGTGATGGATTTTTCGAGAGCTTACAAAAAAGTAAGTAAACTAAAGTTAACATCTAATAACATTTAATTCATAAATATTCATCAAATTTAAAGATAAATTATATAGATTATTGAATTTTTGTTCTCAATTAATATTATTAAAATTAATTTTTAAGTATTCTCGAAGATTTTCATCTGCTGCATATTTTAAAACCATCATACAAGAGTGTTTCTGGATCTTGTGTAATTCCATAAAATTGAATTGAAGCAACATATTCATTGTATATTTTTAAGTGAATTTCCATCTAATAATATAAACATTTTTGATTTATAGTTAAAACGTTATATAATAATTTGGAAATTGAATTTAAATATTAATTAAAATATTTACCTCATTTAAGATATCATTGAAATTCTTAAAATTATCAAACTTTTTAATGCCACTTCACTATTCCAATATCTTTCCCATTGATGATTTTCAAAATCCCACTTACAACCAAGTTTTATATAAATTTGGTTTATAAACATGACATGTTAAATTCACCAATGCTGTTGCTGCATTTTTCTTTTAATCTTTCTTATCAGTAATAACATTAGGATCAATTTTGATTGAAGTTTTATTAAATGATGTGATCTATTCTTGAGAAATTAAACAGTAAAAAGAAGCTTTTGAAAGATCTTGATCTAGAAAATTAGAAAGACAATACGATATTATACAAATTGTTTCTAAACAACACTAAATTAATTGCGAATTTACTTCTTATTTCAATTAAATATCTTT